>JAZHYW010013753.1:0-19785 GCA_037355805.1 Ixodes ricinus | reverse complement strand
AGTTCGTCGCGCTTTTTGCTCGTGGGCTCCAAGCGAAACCAACGCACTTTCAATCGCTTCAAAAGGTACGTATACACGACTTTATTACTTGCAGCATTGAGTGCTTTGGTATACACGGATCAAAGTAAACACCGAAGGGCAGAAAAGAGACATTAAGTTTTGAAATCGCAGCTTATTTGAACGCTCGTGTTCCCTGTTGAAAGCCTCTAGCTGTGCTGCTCTGTTGCAGGTGTCATTTCGACTGCGTGTACTCCAATGTAACGTCAGTCAGTGTTCACACTTGGCTAGCTTTGCTATCTTGTTATCTCATGTGCGAAATAGACGTAGAAACCAGCGCCGCGTCTCTTTCGGATACTCAGCCTCCAGCCCCTTGCTTCCGGCGTGCTTTCTGCCGCGACCGTTCGACGCATTGGATTCGCGGGCTCGTTCGAAGAGGCGTTGTTTGAAGCTGACGAGTCGCCGAAGTGTTACCGGAGCTTCTCCTTAGGAAAGTCGCGATCGACGCTCGGCTCTGATCTCGTACTTTTTTCCTCCCGGGTAGACCATGAGTGCCGACCACTGATCTGTGGTGCCGACTGGCGCCGAACGAAGTTGAGAAACGCTAGCGAGTGAGTCAGATTTTTGTGACGCCGCCCAACTGCCCTGCTATCGGCTGCGCAAAGCAAATAGTGTTAAAAAAAGAAAACACGCGTATTTTTGTTTTCTGTTGGCAATGTTTTACCTCAATCAACGCAAAGTGAATCGCGGCTGTACGTCGGTTGACTCATTACTGTGCCTAGATTGTCTCACTACAACGGAGCCTTTTTGGTGTGATCTTATTCTGATATCGTTATATCTTGCTTTTTCATCTTGGCTGCACACTTCTAGCCGACCTTCTACACATTGCACTCCTTGTCGACATGTCATTGGTGCTTGAGACTAATTGGAAGTCACTGTTTGCTCACTCCTTGGTGCACATATTTCATGTTCAACATCAGGTATCTGAAGGAGGCACCATGAAACCCTGGAATTCGTTCAGAGGTACCTCAACATACTGTATTAGAGTGCCGTTTTGTGTGTTGTAGTTTCGTACAAAACCAAATTGCACTTTGTTTGTAATATACCCTATAACAGTTCACTACAATTAAAGTTGCAATGAAACATTGGCCACGAGAGGTGACTCGGCGAACGTGGCCGAAAACTTCGTCGCATAATTTTCTCCATGGGTCATTTTGGATGTTGACAAATTTTCTTGTGAATAATGAGTGTTATGCACATGTGTTTCTTCTACTTTTCGTACAGGTACTTCAGTTAGATAAACCCCAGTAAAGGCAGCAAGACAGTCTAATGGGGTCACACCAAGGATAACGGCATTCCTGTTCGAGTCCCGAGTCTTGTCACCGAACTTCACTGAACATAATGGTACATTCCCTTTCCTTAACTCTCCCTCTGAAATGTGTTTTTTTGTTGTTTTGTTGTTGTTTTAAAAAGGGTAGTACAACGTTTAAACACCCGAACGTTCCTAAATGGTCTCTGTACCAGACAATAGAGTGTCTTAGGCCCACTTCAGACGGGGCAACTTTTCCAGCGATTTCGGGGTTGCTGGCGGGTTGTTCCCTAGCTTTCCCTAGATCGACACGAATTGCTGAGATCTGGTCCAGCTCGAAATGGACGAGCAACTCGGACAACTCGGAGACGTTTGAAGCGGCAGCAGCCAATCAGGTTCGTGATATTTTCACGTGACACTCCTGTGGTGGTGATGATGACAACTGAAAACTTGGTTCTGGTTTGAAATGGATCGTTTTTGGAAATAAACTGTTTCAAAAAATTAGTTAGTATTCTCAGCACAATTTAAAGATATAAAAACATGTTTTTTTGATATAACTGTGCATCTAAATACTGCAAGAAAAATAAAATTTCATGATGATAATGGCAAGTCGTAGCAATTCGGTTGCTGCATGTGAACACGGGCCGCCCGCGTTCACACGCAGCAACCGAATTGCTACGACTTGCCATCATCATCATTCAAGTTGATTTTTCTTGCACTATTTAGACGCACAACTGCACGCTAAAAACGTGTTTTTATATCTTTGAATGGCATTGAGAATACTAACTCATCTTTCTGAAAAGGTTTATTTCCAAAAACGATCCATTTCAAACCAGAACCAAGTCTTTAGCTGTCATCATCACCACCACAGGGGTGTCACGTGAAAATATTGTATCCTTGATTGGCTGCTGCCGCTTCAAACTTCTCCGAGTTGTTAGAGTTGCTCGTCCGTTTAGAGCCGAACCCGATCTCAGCAATTCGTGTTGATCTAGGGAAACCTAGGAAACAACCCGCCAGCAACCTCAAAATTGCTGGAAAAGTTACCCCGTCTGAAGCGGGCCTTAGGGAACTGAAATCAAGGGCAGTGGAGCTCTAGGTTCAAACCCACCTGGAGACGTTTTTTTTTTGTGCCTGTTTTAGTACATATATATATATATATATATATATTTTTAAAGTTTTAACGTATAGACGCATAATTTACACACTAATTCACATTCAGAAGTGCTTTTATTCACACTCTGTGGTTCCCTAGTGCTTGCAATAGCTTCTTGGTGAGCTATTGCAAGCTATGCAAAGGGAGGGGCATCTTCCCACCTTTCGCAGGCTGTAAAGCTATGGCTTGCACAGCTCTAGCAGGTCGCACCTCGCTCACTGGCTCCATCACGAAGCATAGGTGCTGCATGAGTCGCGCCACACCGTAAAGTCATATACGGTCGGGTCACAGCACCTGGGACCATTCGTCACTGCACTCAGCTATGGTATGGTGGCATGGTCGGGGCATGAAGCAGGGGTACAACTTGGAAATGCTGATCTTCATCACATTTAAAACACATTTTTTATTACTTTTGTGTCGAGTTGTCAGCATTTTAAGGGTGAGGAAACTAACAACAGCCAGAGCAAGAAAAAAATTGAAAGCCGCTCTTACTGAGAACTTATTACGAGCACTAGGAAGCCGCGGAGTATAATTAAAACGCTTCTAAAGATGAATTAGCGTATAAATTATGTGCTTGTGCCTCAAAAATCGAAAAAAACAATTTAAATATAATTAATAAGGATAAAAATATACACCAGGAGGACTTAAGCCGGAACTACACAGTCTGTAAGTTTGAAATTTGACACCTTAAACCACTCAACCACCATACAATTTTATTTCCAGGTCGTTTATCGAGGTATATGAATTTCGTTTGCAGCTGTCGGCTGCAAGAGAGATTGCCTTATTTTCATTTACTTTACTATTCCCACCAAATATGACAAGTGACCAAGAATAGAACCTCATTTGTCGGCCGAGGCACTGTGCTGGCATCAAGGCAAGCTAGCCTGTCTTGCTGGGCTCATATTTTGTTTCATCACCCGTTTAGGATTCTGTTGTCGCTCATCAAAAGAAAAAAAAAAACTGACTAAGTCTGACTTGTTCTGGGGTGCAGGTACCCTTGGCAGTAAACTCTGCTAAATGAGGCAAAATATATATTATACTTTTTTTAGCAAATATGCATTGTTTTAGCAAAATGAGCTACACTATTTGACTAAGGTGAAACAGAACGAGCCTCTCCACCTGGGTCTGTTCTTATCTCTCGCAGACACTATTTCCTGCTTTTTGTGGTTTGTATCAGACTTTTGTGTCTCTGTCCGGCCAAAGCATCTGTGTTAGACTAAGACTGGGTTCTTTAGGATATGTGCAGGTATTCTTCGCAGCAAATGGCTGCCAATCAGGAACACGAGTTTGTTCTCGGCCACCAAGAGCAAGTATTTTCAAGGTGAGCTATTGCCCGCCTATATGAGTTTTGTGTTCCATTCCTCTTGGATGCCACTTCCTATGTGTAGTGGTCTTGCATTAGTATTTTGTTGTCTCTCTTCTGCAAAAACACCCAAGTTTGGCTAAGACCGGGTTCTTTCTTATACATGCAGGTCTTGGAGGCAAGCACCAGCCAATCAAGGCCAGAAGTTTGCTCTTTGCCGCTCATGGCAAGTGTTTTCAAGGTGAGTGATTGATGCCTATCTGAGTTGTGTGTTTCATTCCTCACAGACACTCTATTTCCTGTCTTTATAGTGGTCTTGTGTCAGGCTTTTGTGTCTCTGTCCGGCCAAAGCATCTGTATTAGACTAAGACTGGGTTCTTTCGGATATGTGCAGCAATTCTTGGCAGCAAGTGGCTGCCAATCTGGAACACGAGTTTGTTCTCGGTCACCAAGAGCAAGTATTTTCAAGGTGAGCTATTGCCCGCCTATATGAGTTTCAGCATTCGTCAAGGAGCGCAAAATCAAAGCCCGGGGGTTGGCCATTGCAAAAATGTTGACTCGGAAGCGCATAGGGAGGAAGCTTTACAAAAGTATCCACCTGCCTCAACAAGTGAAACCGAAACTAAAAACGTGGGTTCCATTTGAAAAAAAAAAACATTGTCAGCCCGAGTTAACTCAGGGGCAGCACGGAGCAAACAAGCCACGGTACGAGTATGCTTGGTTCAGGCTTTTGTAGGGGTGGTCGATGACTCGGTGTTTTCTAAAAAAATATATTTTTCTAAAAGTGTGGTGGTCGAATATTCGGGGATGGGCATTGAGTCGTGATGTTAAGGTAAAAATTTCATCCACATGCCGGGATTCATGTGCCTTGTCCCCCTAGCGAGGGGGACAGGGCCTTCAAAATTTTAGGTTCGCAAAAGGGGTGCGTCAGTATTGACGTCTCATTTTACATCAGGCCTCTCAATTTAAAACGCACTATAAATGACATGCCTGAGATTCGTTTGGGTGTACTTCCTCTCAGCAAGTATATGGTTCTGTCTCAAAAGGTCTAATCTGATGTTGACCGCACCTCAGGTCTCCACCGACGATTCATCAGGACGAGACCCAACCGGGACACTAGGGAGGAGCGGCTTAAGCAAGGGAGGCTACATATACGACAGCTTCTTGCGGACAAGAACCGAAAATAGATAGATGGTGGGTGTTTCATTTGCTATGCCTTTTGGCATGCACATTCTGTTTGTTATGTTTCAAGATTCCTGCAGAGTTCAATTTCAACTATTGTAAAATACCGAGCATGCGCCCAGATCGCAGAAGCGCCTACCCCTGTTTTCGGAACGATCCGCAAATAAGCAAAGGGCATACCAGACACCCATCCACCTGTTTTCAGCCATGCTCAAAATATTAAAAGAACGCATCAAGCGCCCAGGTGCCGTGGCGTCCTTGCTACAATAGTGACGGTCGCGGAGCTGACAGATCCGTGCCTGGCACAAGCCATGGCATGGCCTTTGGGAACCAGGGAATCGAGATTAGAGATGTAGCACAGAAATTGGAGGCAAGCGGCGAAGGTGAGCAGAGTTAACGGAAAACAAGGATGAAGGGGTTCCGTCGCATGAGGCATCTATGTCCCGTGCATGTAATTTTGAGTGTGCTGTAGGCGGCTACTCGAAAAAATGTGTTACTTGTACGTAACTAATCGCAAATCTCTCTTGCAGTTTCCACGGCCCACAAGCCAGCAGGCGCCAGTTCGTTCTCGTTCAAAGGTGAAGATTCCAGATTTTCTAGTTTGCTCTGAAGCAGCAATACTGAAGCCAGACAAGCTGTAGGGCATATTTAATTGATGGAGCTCAGAACGACTGGAGACACTTTCATTGAATGTATTGAACCATGGTTAAAAGCGCTAAAAGATGTACACAAGATAGAAGACAAACTCATCTTGTGTGCGTCTTTTTAGCGCTTTAACCATGGTTCAATGCAGTCAGCACCAACTAGCCCACAACAAGTTCTTTTACGCTTTCATTGAAGCTTGTTTTGCTGCAATACACGTGAACAACACATTTGTCGACATGTGTCCAGTTTTGTCGTAAGAAACATATTAGTATGTCACGCGCATGTAATTTTGAATTTATCCGGCTTAGTGTGCTGTAGGTGGCTACTCAAAGAAATTGCTACTTGGACGCAACTAATCGCAAATCTTCCTTGCAGTTTCCATGGCCCACAAGGCAGCAGGTGCCAGTTCATTCTCGTTCAAAGGTGAGGATTATAGATTTTCTAGATTGCTCTGAAGCAGCAATACTGAAGCCAGACAAGCGGTACGGCATATTTAATTGACGGAGCTCAGAACGACTGGGGACGCTTTCACTGAAGCTTGTTTTGCTGCAATACACGCGTGTATTGCAGCAAAACAAGCTTCAGTGAAAGCGTCCCCAGTCGTTCTGAGCTCCGTCAATTAAATATGCCGTACCGCTTGTCTGGCTTCAGTGTTGCTGTAGGCGACAAAACGTGTGCCCAGTTTTGTCACAAGAGGCATATTATGTCACGCACATGTAATTTTGAATTTATCCGGCTTAGTGCTGTAGGTGGCTGGTCAAAGAAATTGGTACTTGGACGCAACTAATCGCAAATCTTTCTGGCAGTTTCCACGGCCTAAGAGCCAGCAGGTGCCAGTTTGTTTTTCCTCAAAGGTGAGAATTCCAGATTCCGGAAGCAGCAATACTGAAGCCAGACAAGCTGGTAGGGCATTTTTAATTGACGGAGCTCAGAACGACTGGGGGCTCCTGCATTGAAGCTTATTTTTCTGTAATACACGCGGGCGACATTGACGTGTGCCCAGTTACGTCGCAAGAGGATATCTATGTCCCGCGCATGTAATTTTGAATCTTTCCGACTTAGTGTACTTTACGTGGCTACTCAAAGTAACTGCTACTTGGACGCAACTAATCGCAAATCTCTCTTCCAGTTTCCACGGCCTACAAGCAAGCAAGCACCAGTTCGTTTTTCCTCAAAGGTGAGCATTCCAGATACTCTAGTTTGGTGCGAAGCAGGAATAGTGAAGCCAGACGAGCGGATACGTATATTTAATTGACCGAGCTCAGAATGACCCGTGGCAGTGGCATTGAAGCTTATTTTTCCGCAATCAACGCAGACATAATTTTGAATCTATCCGGCTTAGTGAAGGATTGCTACTTGTCGCGAACTAATCACAAATTTTTATCTTGCAGTTTCTATATGGCTGCAGCTAGCAGGTGCTATTTTCATTAAAAGGTGAGGATTTCACATTCTGTTTTCAAACATCAAGTTTTTGAATGAGGGTCCTAAACAATTAACTTTCTTTTGCAGTAAATGCCAGATCCTCCAGTTCAGAAATATGTTAAATATATTTGGTATGGATAAGCCCAGTGTTTTGCTTCTTTATTCATAATTTGACAACAGCAACATTTTTTTATTTTATCACTCAGAAATACACACAAGGAGAGACTGCGTTGCAAAGAAATGTCGTGCTGAACGTGATATTCCAACTCGTATATAGTTTTATTGGTAGCCGATATAATATGTTGGATTCCAATATCCATAATACGCTAAGTACACTGGAATCGTAAACCCTTATTGGATCCCCATACGACACATGGGGATCCAATAAGGGTTTATACGGTATGGGATTCCAATGTTTTTAGCGTATTATGGATATTGGAATCCCATAACAAACCCTTATTGTAATACAATACAATAAATGTAATGTTTTCCAATACACTGTCCATATTGTATTGTAATACAATAAAAATATATTGTTTACCAATATCCATAATACGCTGTTCATATTGGGGTTTTCCAATAGTGTCGGACGGGAACTTTTTTGCGCATTTTTATTCTTTTTTTCGTCGCGTTTAAACTATGCTTCTGCAGATCACATTATGTTTTATTCCACCCTGTTTTGTTTTGTTTTTT
The DNA here is from genome assembly GCA_037355805.1 of Ixodes ricinus. NCBI lineage: Eukaryota > Metazoa > Arthropoda > Arachnida > Ixodida > Ixodidae > Ixodes > Ixodes ricinus. The sequence goes on along the minus strand of JAZHYW010013753.1, from coordinate 12,081 downwards.
CACGTTGTTTTTTTGTGATGGGAGAACTGCAGGGGTTGCATCTCTCCATAATGTCGATGCGTTATTTTGTTACTATTGTAAGTTGCACCTCCCGTTGCGTCGTTCCGAGCTTGTGTAGCTCTGTTTGGGCCGCGCCGCACGTTTGCATTATTCAGCAATCCCTGTATATTTTTCTTCTCTCCCTATTTTTCTATATTTCTTCTTCCCCGAAATGCTGACTGTCTATCGACGCTGCATGCTACCACATATATCCACTCAGATACACACGATGCTCGGCTATAATGCAACCGTATTTGGTCCTACGACCAGTTGCATTAAAACTAGATAGGTGACCAAGCCGTTCTCAATATGGGCATTGCTACGCAGTCGTAATGCACCGCTGGGATTTGAGTGGGTGAGCGATGTTTTTGGGTAAGGTTTTTGTGGGCAATATGGAAGCGTACGAAGGACGTTATTTCTCCGCAAGTGCACCTTGCAACACTGGTGAGTTGTACCATGCCTCATGTTTTGATTTGAATGTCAGTGTTCTGCGAACTCCTGGCGTGCTAACATAAAGTGCACATTGGCATTTAACTCCTTGCGATAAGAAAGATATGCGAAAAGCGTATCCGCATTTCACGTGATGTCACGTGAAACTGACGTCAAAGGGTCACAGGACACTTTGATTTACAGCTATATTTAGAGGAGATAGTTTCCCTAAAAGAACCCGCATAGTGTAACGTAACCCCATGTCAAGTTACACTCAGTGAAAAACTGCTCCGCTAAATTTAGCGATTCAAGACTACAGCACACAGTGCTGACGCACATGGAATGCGCTGGGTAATTTCGCCAATAACGGCTATCAGCTTAAAACGCATTGTGCGGTATCGATATTTTTATGTTCAAAAGTAAACACTTGGCCGACTATCTCTATCGCAAAATGCAAGCATGTGCAGGCCGTCCTTTTGAAGCTTTAGGTAAAGACACCTTTCGCAAAACCTCAAAACAGTTCTTGAACTAACTTGGTGGTTGGGATCGGGTTGCCTATATTTTCTTTATTGTCCGTTAGCTGCCTCACCTGTATGTTTTTTCTAATATCACATTTTTTTATTAATTTTGCAATTTTGATGGCGAATCTTTTTAAACAGCATGATAAACAATTTTGCCTGCTACTGGTATCGAACGAGGGACAAAGCCATTTCCAGAGGAACGCTATACCGGCTGAGCTAACCAGGAGTATAACGTCATTAAAGCAAACGAGTTGAACAGCTGCCAACAGTCTAACACTAACAAGGGGGAATGGCCTGCATTTTATGTTTATGGTGATAATGCAATTAATGCAAAGGTGAAAGCGAGCTGAATAAGAATACTAATAATAATCCCTGGAGAAGGGGAATTTTTCAGTCTCGCCCCAGTCACCTAGACGTGATTGGAAATTTCTGTACGTGTTTCTGTTGTTTTTTTTGCCTCCTTGTTCCCCTTTTTTACGAATCATTACAGGTATTATTTTCCAGTTCGCTTGCGTCTTTGGATTAAGTGTAATGTCATCACATTCTTAAAATGCAGGACATTGAACCCTGTTGGTGTTAGACTGGTGGTAGCTGCTAAAACCGGTTTGCTTTAATGACGTCAACTCCTTGCTTAGGCTCAGTTGATAGAGCGCTCCGCTGGGATTGGACAGGTCTCTGGTTTGATATCAGGACCAAGCAGGTTTTATCAGTCGCAAACCAGTCACCGCTAGCAGGTTTTGAAGATTGGGGATTGTTTTTTCTCCCTCGTTCCCCTTTTTCAGGGATTATTACCGGAATTCTCCAACTGTCCTGCACTTTTGCACTAATTACATTATCATGAAAATAGGTTATCTTTACTTTTCACGCAGTTATAATAAAATTTAAAGAAGCAAAACAAACTTGGCGATATAATCATAAGCATTTCTAAAACACACACAAGGCGTCTCAATTTGAGACGTCTTGTGTTTGTTCCCCTTTGAAAATGCACAACTTTAACCAGCTCGCCTGCCTTATTACATTAGCTTCAGTATAATCATGACGTTTAAGCACTAAGACTGAGATGGAAACTTGAAGATGTATCAGAAGAAACAAAAGAACGGACGACAGAGAAGCGAAGAAAACTCAGCCAACAAATTTATTTATTTCACACAACAGTTTTATAAACGAGAAAATAGTGAGAGTGCAGGCGAGTTGGTGTAAGTTGAACATTATTGTAAACCTGAGACTGGGGCATAGAAGAGAATACAACAGAAGGTAGAAAAAGAGGAGGCAACGTCTCAACTTTATAAACTTTTCCCAAAATCGTCCACAACGTCAAAAACAAAAGAGAGAGAAAAACATCACACATACACTTTGTTTTTAAGGTGACTTAGCTCTAAGTCAGTTCGTTCCGAACACACAAAGGTATGAACACAAAAGTAGGTCCAGGAGGGAAGCCCGACCGAACAGTTGAAACAAACCTAAGACTTTTTTACATAAATATACAGAGGAATAGACGAACAATGTCAGTTGAGAACGCAAAGCTTCCCGCTTACGGACGGTGGAATTTAATTTTTTTTTTCTTCAGGGTATGTCGAAACAACCTCGGTGGATTTGTAGATTAGTGCATGGGTCCTCCAAATAACTTCGGAGCAGCTCTGAAACTGCAAGATATAAAGTGAGAAAAAACAGACTCTGTATAAACCTGCCGTGAATTCCTTCTTTAACGTATTTCGCCAATGAGTTGAACTCGTGTTGTTTTGTGCGTCTGGGAAAGGGGGGGGGGGGGGGGAGGCGAGGTGGTCTTGCCTATGGGCAAGGGACCTCCGTGCTTACTTCGGGTGAGCCTAGGACGCTGATCGTGCATCCGCTGCGCCGTCTGGAAAGTGAGTTCGGAATCTTTGGCGGGGCATTCTGTGAAGACCTAACTAGTAGATAAAATCTGGGAGCTGTCTATACTACCCTCGGCTAGCTGTAAAATTCTTGCGAGTAAAATATAAAGCAAATTAAAAAGCTACGAACTAAAAATTAAAACTATATTTTGGCTCCTCTGGAATTTGCCACGTTGAGTTTTATATCAATGTCGGAAGAACGTGGCGAAAAAAATAATGTTATCTGCACAATTAAATGATAGAATGGGCGAAACCCTGGAGTAATACCTATTTTTAAATAAATACTCAAATATTAAACCAAATAAGTGATTAGATTAAGTGATACATACCACATATTATTCTGAACAAAACTATAAAAATCCATCAATAGCCAGGCTTATATTTTCGATCTTCGAATAAAGATATCCCACAGCAGCAACTTAAATCTAAAAAAGGCTAGGCTTTAGTAAAAACAAAAATAAGCATTATTGTGTCCTTACTACGTTAATGTCCATTTTGATTTTACTTAAAGCATAGTTGGTAACAATACTTTATCTCGTTTTTTAAAACACTTAGTTTTCTTTAAAAACTTTTAAAGCATTAAGGTGGCTTCACGTTCCTAGCATCTGGTGAGTTTTATTCTGGGTAGTGACTTAATTGTGAGAACAGTTGTCTTTTAGAAAAATCTCTTATTATTCAAATATATAACAGATTTTATTTTACACATTTCTTTTTAGTGTATAAATTGCATATAATGAGCAAAAAGTGGCTAAATACTTTCTTATGAAACACGATTTGATTGGTTTCCTTGAAAAATGAGTGTTTAATACGTGTATTTTTCAATGTAAAAATGTTAACCCATAGAGAGGTATGCGTGTTTGCAACAGCGATACGTTCATAGATTTTTTTATAGTAACATATTACAATTTTGATGAGAAGTTTCTTGTTCAGAAACGGAAGCCCTATAAACCTGCATTTACAAAAATAAAAAATAAAAAAAATGATATTGTGATTTACTACATATTCAGCTGAAAAAAATATTATTCATGATAGCAAACTTTTCTAATGATTTTGAAAGCACAACAAAGGAAGCTTTAGACCTATAAAAACTAGATTGGTAAATAGCTTCCTTTGTTGTTTTACTCACAGTTTTATAGATAAATTTCACTTTTGCAGGAGCGTTTATGTGTCAAACATGGAGATACGATGTTCAAAACCATAATTTATTTGGTTTATATGATAACCTAGAAAGTAATGAGCACGTCGGTGCACATCACACATTAAATGAAAGGTGTATTTTTGTCGCTTCTATCGTCCGGTTTGACGTGTTTATATCGCTTCTACTCTTCGTCCTATTGTCAGCGTTAAAACTTGGACATTTATTTTGGTGACTGAGGCGTTTACGTGGTTGACAATTCTAAAACAAGCTGGAAAAAGCCAGTGTTCTCGTTTTTTAGGCTCGACCTATGCAAAGGCGTTTCCGACAAGATTATCTCTAACGAAGTTCCTTTAGCGGCGTCTACTGAGATCACCGTCACTATCTGAGTGCGCGTGCAAGCCCATAGAAATAAAAGAAGCAGCAACGACATTGACAAGGCTGACAGAGAAAGCGAGAACGTGAGCGCTTCCTATGTTTGCGTGCCCCCTAACGGCTCAAAAACTGCCCCGGGGGCCGTACTACGAGCTTCGCCTCAGCGCGGAAGCGTCGTGCTGAGAAGATAACGCCCCAGGGAATCTTTCCCCTTCCGCTGTTTAGTTCAGATACAGAGCTGCTCGAGGAGTCGTACTCCTTTCTGCTTTTTTTTTTTTTTTTTACCATTCGATGCTATGAAAAACGGGATCCCTTCGTCCCGCTTAAAATGTATATCCCCAATAAGAAGTAACAAAACAAGGGGGGGGCTGTTTATGCGCAGAATTTTAAAGAAGCGTAGCACGAAATGAAGTTTGGAAACAACATAGGTTTACGGGAGACAGAAAGTACGCTGGGCGGGTGTGTGTGTGTGTTTGTGGAAATGGGGGGGGGGGGAGTCACTTGGTATTATATTTGTAGAGTACTTGAGCATAAGCAGCTAGCCGTCTATTACTCGTACTTGTCATGTGAGATTTTCGCAGCGCCTAGCCGTCGATGGGGTGAGTGTATGTATGAAGCTACGAGTCCCTTACGAATCTCGTTTTGTAGCTCCAGTTAAGCAAGAGAAGTTCCCTTAAGACCTTGGCTCAATTTGCATAAAACGGCTGACAAATTTACCAATGAAAATTAAAATATGTGACCGTAACTTGAAATGGGAATGGTACGAACTGGGATGAGTTACACCTCAACTGTAAGGCAATGAGCGGCAAATATTATTGATGTTGTCACCTTCTTTCGGAAATTCAGTTCATTGTTGGAATTCGTTTGCTGAAGTGAGATTAAAATTCGGTATAGACTTCTTCATTCATTTGTCTGAAAATGTAAAGCACATTATGAAAAAAAAAGGAAAAAAAAAGAAATACACTTTTTTTTTAAAGTCAATTTTACGGCGGTTCTGGTTCGAATGTCTGTGACGCTGACTCCACATCCGGTTCTCGTTTCTCCCATTGTTTGTCCTCGAGTTCCGGTTTCGTTTTTCAAGCTCTCAAAAAACCACATGTCTCCTTTTTTTAACATTGTTATTTTATGTGTATGTTGTGACAGTGTCTCGTTGAACGTTTTGAAAATAGGCGGAAAACCGCGGTGTGCGTTTATCTCTTTTTTGTATGTGTGTACGAGTACATTGGAAAAAAGTGGTCGTTTGAAATACGATCGCTGCCTTGTACTCTTTTCAAACTTACCGTCGCCTTTTTCACAGCGAACTTTTTTTTCCTGCATCAGTTTACAGGCTCGTGTTCTTCCAATAGCATCCAGTTCCCTTATAACGTGCACCAATGTTTCCCTGAATTTGCTCATAAAAGTACACCACGCGTCTCGTTTATTGCCAACAATAAATCTACGCGTTATGTTGTGTACTCTGCTCGCGCAGCTTAGTGCGATTGAAATCAGTAAGTATCGCTTTCGCTGGTACTTCATAAGCGACTGTACACTACGTTAATCCTTATGATGACAATATTCGATGTATTTTATACAGGGTGTGTTCTTGTAAGACGTAAATATATAAGTAAAAGAAACAATCGACTATATATATATATATATATATGTAGTATATATATATATATATATATATATATATATATATATATATATATATATATACTATATAAAGGTGAGGCAGAGAGTAGTTTGAGAACAATGGAACGGGAAAATATAAACTGTCAAGGAAACGTACTTTCGGAGTTGCTACACTAGGCAGTTTTTTGTATATGTTACGACAGTTTCGACGAGCCGCTCGGCTTTGTCAGGAGATACCATTAATGCCATGTCCTGATATATATATATAATACGCAAGTAACGTTAAAGACCGTGGCGGACGTCAGGGCGCGAGTATTACAGAAACTATGAGTAGCCTATTTACCTCAACTACACTCAATACTCTTGATTATAATTTTACATGACCTATTTTAATTTTATATTTGTAGCCAACTGTTAATATAGGGCGAATTAATTGTAAGATTCTTAGCGAAAAAACCTTGCTCTTGTAGTCACATAGTGAAATTCGGTAAATTGCCCTGTGACAACTCGAAGATTAAAAAAGAAAAAAGAGACTGATAACTTATCTGGAAATAATAAAAATTGACATTACTGGAAGATGAAGAAAAATGATCGAAGGTCGCCCAACCTCTTTTCGTCGTTAAGTGATGATCCTGGCAACCTTGAAGCTCGAGTGCCACTCAAAAAGCTCACACGACTTATTTCGTTTTCGCCGTAAGCCGGCCGAGTCAAGTCAAGCTTTCTTTTTCCAGATTTAGCGAGTTTGACTCAAACATTACGTTCGCTCTCTTGCTCCGGCTAAGTTTATTCTAAAATATCCGATGTCATCACGCACGTGGTCACAAGCAATCTTGTGTAGAGCAGCTTCTAAATGTCCTCAGAACGACATCTTTACGATGTGGAGTCACAGCTCTTAAAGGGGCGATGCAACGATTTTTGTATTTTGCGCAAATACCGCTTAGAACGGATCCCTGACGTTAATGACCTGTGAAATACCCGTTCGTTTTTCACCACACGCAATCGAAGTCGCAGAAAAAAATAAAGAAAAACGAGCAGAGTTCACCCCCTCAACTCGCAGCCAGAACAAGCGGCCACGTGATCTGGAGCCGATTATATGCCGCCAATGTTGATCATAGCCATGCGCTGGGGTTGGCAAGGCACAGGACACGCGCTGAGTTCCAGACATTGTTATGGTTCGGCTGTTGTCGTCATTGCAGCGATTGGACACAGGACACTACCCGAATGCTTCTCGAGCTATCGATTATCACGAGCCCAAATCGAGTGTCCACGCCATGCTCGGGTCCAATCTATGAGCCGCATTCAAATATCGTCACTGGGCGGTACTGCTACCGCCCAGCTACGTCATCAGGTTTTGCGAAGGAGAGATTGAATGAAAACACTCGGTTTTGTCCTCGAAATTACAGCGCAACAAAGGAGTTTCTTGGTCAGTGGCGTTGCGTGCGAGTATCCTTGAGTCCCACTAGTGCCAGTAAGCTCGTGTAAAGTGAAAAACATTCCAATTGAATATCGTTGCACCGCCCCTTTAAGTGGCAAACATAGCTGTTAACACAAAACATTGAATCGTCTCAGCTGCCCTGAGCCAACGCGCTGGCCCATGAATTCATATGTGTCGGGTTTTGAATATCGGCCGAGGTGCCTGCAATCCGACGGAGGCCAATCTGAGATTTCGGTTGCACGTCGAAAGATCTACAGTTAGTCAAAATAAAACCCGCAATATCTTTTTTACTGGGGCGTTAAATGGTGGTCCCGCGGCAGCCATCTTGAACAAGGCGTTAGTTCAACCAATAGATGGCGACACGCACCCGTGGGGTGGCCGAAACATTGGTTCACGGTGGGATGGCTCGAGCACCATCACGTTCCCCTCGTGGCCTTGCTCGCGCCGCTGCCAGCTGTGCTCAGCTGGCTCAAGTAGCGTGGCCCAGCAAACGGATGTATGCGAGAATGTCAGGCTGGGTATAAATTGTTCTCTGATATAGGGAGATGCGGTTCGGCGGTTGTAACGGGCTTTCGCAATAAATCTTACCAAGAAGGAATCAAATGTTGATTGACGTGTCAATATTCTATCAATGAAAACTTCTTCTGCAGGAATGCCCGCTCAGTAGACTCAATCTTCCAAGACACCAGTGGAAGCGGACGTCAAGTAAACTGCTTCGCGATTTACGGTACTTACCTCACCATTATAATGACGACCGAAAAGTGACATAACGAAATATTGTGTTTCACGGGATCCGGAAGATGTTGTAAAGGTTGTTACATTATAGTTCCCAGAAAACAAACGCCGTTTCAATATTTTCGGAAGTACCGACACATATAATGTTGTAAGTACAGCTTAGGAGGAGTATTATGAAAACCATCAGAATAAATAGGAAGACGTTTATTTGCAATGAAGACGCTATGAATGAACGGCGTTTAGCGACGGCAAGTTATGAGCGTTTGGGAATTTATAAGTTCACGTGATTGATAACTATGGACATGCGGACAATGACGACCTGTTTTGTCGGGAGATGGAGTTGCGGTGATGACCTGATATCGGACGACTCGTGGCAGACGAACAAGCAAGTTTCTTCTCAGCGAATGGTAAGCGTCCAGTGTCAAGCACAGCACGTGGCTACCGACGTTGTCGACGTTTCGAACACTTACCGCTTTCGACAAAAGTGCTGGCACCTGGGCTAACTTTGTGGAAAGACTCGAAGGCTTCCTCGAGTCCAGCGCCATCATGAACTGTAACTGAAAACGCTCCACTATTCAGTCGGTGGGTGGCGAAACGTATCCGCATCTGCGGAGTCATGGTCGATGCGTACTCTAAGTGGTTGGAAGTTTATACGATGCCTGCCACGACGTACAAACGCGTCATTGACGTTCTACGCTCTCTTTTCCCTACTTTTGCCCTACCGAAAATACTTTTCTCTGATAACGCGCCAAATCTTGCTTCAAATAAAATAAACAAGTTTTGAGAACCCCCACCCCCCCAAAAAAAACACAAAAAAAAACGGCATCAGGCATCACATTAGTGCACCATACCATCCTGCAACTAACGGGCAAGCAGAACAGATGGTGTGCGAAACGAAGAAAGCCCTCTTGAAGCTTACGGAAGAAGCAGTTCAGTGAAGAATCGCCAGGTTCTTGTTCCAGCAGCACGCGACGGTCTCATCTTACACGGTAAAAACACCCGCCGAAGCAATGTTCGGCAGACGAAGAGCCACACCCCTCGATCTCATATGATACTATGGCCATGAATGAAGATCGAGAGATTCCCAGATCGGGAGTAATGGCAGATTATTCGGTCGGACAACTCGTCTATACGTGAGGAATTTCAGCGGAAGTCGGGCCTTCCATGTAAAACTTGAGTAGAAAAGGCTCTATGTTGGTTGACAAGAAGGTGTCATCCCTCTGAAGACGTTGGATATCAATGCCCTTGAGTGTAAATATAACGAAATCACAAAACTCTCTTTGTGTATTGTGTAACTGCATTTGTATTTGGTAGTAGAGGCTATGGTGGTGATTTGGACCTTTCACACCAGGCTCCTTTTTCTTATTTTTCGCCTCATACTCCTTTGCGGTTTCAGTAGGCTTCAAGAATCTTTTGGAACGGGGACACTTTACGTCAATGAGGCCATTTGTTCCAAGTAGTCAATCAGGGAATGCTGCTAGAAATCCGTCCTTCATATTAACGAATAAGCCGCACTTCTGCACATTGCAGTTTTCCTGTTCCACGTACAGTTGTAAAGCAGCATCCTCATTGATTCTACCATATTCTGTTGCGGGTGAAGAAAGGTCTTTGGGTACACGATACTTGAAACAAGTCTGGCACTGTACGTTGTGGTTCGACACCCACTAATATCGTCGTCCTTATAGAGCCTCATAATTTAATCATTACCTCGTCACCTCATATTGCTCTTCATCAACAGTAAGTACAATAGGCTACCGCCATATTACAATCCAAGAATTGAAAAATTTAGTCGTTCAATCCTTCAATATGTTTATTATTTATATAATGTTATTACGTTACATTACCTCGAGACGATCGACGTCCATCGTCGATCTTCAAATACTTATATAAGGGGAGGGGGGGGGCGATCGGTGGCCGAGTGCATGTCTAGCGCACACCAGCTCGGAGCACGTGGAGCGAAAGCTCGCGCTGCAGAACCCACCCCGCCCCTGCCCGTTTCGATGTGGAAGAGCATCATACCGGCGTGCGGTCGTGTATCACTACTGCGTGGTGCACGTTAAAGACCCCAGGTTTGCGGTTGTACCGCACTGGCTAAATTGCTCATCTACACCTGAGACACCAGACGCCCACTAAGGCAGACTAACTTCCGGCTGTATAAACATACACACAACAATTTGCAATTAGACGCACAATCACAAAGAACACAGCGTGCCGCCTCTTTTCTTTGGACCGTCTTTTTTTAACCAGCGCAAGCTCGCGCTTTCTCTCTTTTGAGACGGTTAGAACTAACGTTGATTAGAACAGTCGCACATAAAACCCGCGTTTCTCCTACCCGGCCGCTTCCTCCTCTCATTATGTGTAGGTGGTTAAAACTAAATAAGCTATAATAATGGTGTATTATTCATATTTAGCTTTCAGTTTCAGTCAGGGGAAAGGAGGTTCGCGGGAAGTAGGGCCAATAAATGAGCTGCGCTTAGAGTATCGGCACTCTCTTCTCCGACAGTGTTGTGGGCGCCGCCATTTTGGTGCTTGTGCAGAGCAGGCGCAACTGCCGATCGTCATGATTCAAAATTGCGACTTCCTCAGCATTAGATTCGGTGTTAGGAAGCTCATGTAATATTGCTTTGCTTTGTCGCAAACTGTTTAAAGTGGAGGACGGAAAAGCGTTTCTTGTGATTTCAGATACAGCTTCAAATAACTGGCAACCATGATTTTAAGCCACAATATGGCCAAGTGTCGCTACTCTGAAGCGTAGCTTATTTAATGACACTATTGATGCCCTTGTTCAAGAAGCTTGTAATACCTGGAGGGGCCATGACGTGAGCCCCGTGGATTCCACAAGCCACTACCTTTTGACACCTGCCTCTTCCTCATTGTTCCCGCTAGTGCCAGTAAATTAGCTACGCTTCAGAGTAACGACACTTGGCCATATTGTGGCTTAAAATCATGGTTGCCAGTTATCTGAAGCTTTATCTAAAATCACAGGAAACGCTTTTCCGTCCTCCACGAATGTTTAAACAACCCGCGACAGAACATAGCAATATTGTATCAGCTTCCTAGCACCGCATCTAATGCAGAGGAAGTCGCACTTTTGGATCATGACGATCGGCAGTTGTGTTTGCTCTGCACAAGACCCAAAATGGCGGCGCCCAAAACAATTTTGGGGAACGGAGTGCCGATACTTTAAGCGCAGCTCATTTAGTGACTCTAGGCATGAAGTGAACTCGGGTGTATTCTTTCCCTCTTCGTCTTTATCGTTTATTGATTTCAATTATATCGAATAATGAACACTTTATATCACGCTACGCTTGTGTAATTATTTGTCTTAGATTTATTAACCTGACCCAGTACTTAAACCGTTCATTTATCGATAGTAAATCTTCAAATATATTTTCTAAATGTGAAGGTAAAACGACACGGAGATTGATGATGATACAGACGCCAACGCCGCCCTCGAAAAGTTTTTGAACTTAGAAATCAGCAGTTTTGTCTGCCATCCGCCAGGTAGCGCAACAAAACACCCAAACAGTTTTTAATTGTTTTTAAAATTAGCTAAGCTCTACAACTATCAAGAAACCAAAGCAAGATCATTGGGAAAATCTAATACATCGCAATGTATATCTATTCCATACAATAAATGTTATTAGATGCCAATAAATCTGTTTGATGTCCAAAAAAGATGTGCGTCAAAAACAGGTAAGTTTGAAGGGCTCCCGGAGCGTTATGACTTTGAAAATAAAAAAAGCCACCGTCCACCTCTTGGGCAACTATTGTAGTTCTAAATGTTATAAAAGATTTTACCATAGTTTAATTATTTACTCAGCGGCATTTGAATTACCATGACTCGAAGCACAAAAAAGTGCTACGTTTGATATAGAATATCTAAACAAAAAAATTTTACACAACATTACATTTTTTTCCGCATAT
>JAZHYW010013752.1:0-14420 GCA_037355805.1 Ixodes ricinus | reverse complement strand
TAAGATACATAGAAAAAAAGTTATAAGCCGCCAAAAAACACCAAAACGTCATGCACGGTGGGATTGCACCTTAAGCAAGAGCATTTCTTGTTTTTTCTCGAGCTCAATCGCGCGGACAGCGGCTCGCGGCACGCGTTTGCCACCAGGATCGGTTTTGCCGTAATCTATGGTCTTGCACATCGGCGAGATTTCCCAGTCGTCCAAAAACTTATCTGTGTGTAATTTATGTCGGCTGCGCGGAGCAATCAATCGGACCGACGAGAAACAACGGTTGTATTACGTAGTGATGCTATGGCAACGTGCAAATTGGAATGTCTCACCGACGAGCGCCGCGCTTTTAATTTTAAATAGACCTTGGCTGATGCCACGAGCTATGCCAGCCCATCGAGCGATAAGAACATTCCACGTGACCTCGCGCTCCGCAAATGACCCTGGCCAGATTGAAAAGGCACACGCTTTCACCTTGTGTAAATATTTACACCGTGTGCAAATATTTGTACATTAATTAAAGAGCTTCAGCAACGTCTCCATGAATGTCTAGCAGTTTGGTTTGTTTTGGATGACCGCTTTGCGTTGCCGTTTCGACGGCGGGCCCGCGTAAGCGATCAGTCCGATACATTCGCTATAACGGAGCATCTTTCTCTCCACATCGCTCAAGTCGTCCTTTCAACACGCCATGACACCGTGTTCGTCGAGAACACGATTCACACGGTGCTCAGAATCGCAGGAGGACCAAACGACAGCGGTCACAGAGCCCATCCGGATGTGACATGATCCCCCAGAGATGTCACTGCGCACGTGACTCGGAAGTACTCTGTCGCCAATGCACAAGCTGAGAGGCACTGAATAATTTGATATTTGCCATTTTTTTAAATATAAACTAGCGCACGGAAGCAGAAATGGTTTTCTCTTCTTGAATCTAGGAATGACCGAGTGCAACTCCCACAATTATTTGGCTGAAGGTCAAAAATCGTTGCACCGCCCCTTTAAGTATAGTCTACGCGATCGTGCCGAGAGATTGAATAGTCCGTGGAACTCATAAAAGTAGATGGGCGAGAGAATAGTCGAGATGTGTAAAGCGGACCCTATAAGCCACCGGAGTATCTCCAGCACTAAGAACATGTGTCTTTTTGGTTTGGTCTTATAATTCGTGGAGCTCGAGGTAACGTTGTGCCGGATACATGAGCGGCATTTGGCAACTTCCGGTTCCTTAGGAAAGTTTCTTTCACTGTTGACAAATGACAACAATGAGCTGCAAGCCTGTGCAAGCATAATTCCGAAAAAACTCCAGACTGTAGTCTTTAGAACCATGGTTAGACAGGCTTGCAGATCGTCGTCGTCGCATGTCAGCAGCTAAACAAAATTTCTTAACGCACCGGACGTTGCCAAACGCCGCTCACCTATTGGCTGGTATAGAGCCGCTCTGGGATAGCTCACTGTGTCGGCAGTGGTCACCTTTCGAAAGTGAAACGAAGGCGCACGGCGGCGAGGTACTTCGCGTTGCAATGGCATCACTGTGTCATACATACATACATTGCCTCAGACCCATTCTCAAGACGGCAATGAAATCCCCTCTCTGGCAGAACTAATCACGACCGTGCCATGTGTCGTCAAGAAAATGGCGCAGCCGAGCGCCGTATGTTTGACACTAGAGCCTCTAAATGATCTACGCGTAGAGTATCGGAACTCCGTTCCCCGATCCGCTAGCGGGCACCGCCATCCTGGTCCTTAGAGCAGAGAATACGTAACTGTTGGCCGTTACAATTCAAAAATGCGACTTCCTCAGCATTAGACACGGTGGTAGGAAGCTCAGATGATATCGTTTCTGCTCTGTCGCGAAATCTTTCAACATTTGTGGAGGACGAAAACACGTTTCTTGCAATTTCAGATAGAGCTTCATATAACTGGCAACATTGACTTTGAGCACCAAGATGGCTGCAGTGCCGTTACTTTGAAGCGTGGCTTGTTTACTGGCTGTAATTGACACCACTCTTCGTGGCTATAAATTAAAGTAATTGTGTTGGGTGTGTGTTTATACAGTCACAAGTTACTCTGCCTCAGCTGGCGACTTGATTCTCAGCTGTAGATGAGCAATACAACAAGTGCAGCGAAACCGCTAACCTGGGCTCTTTAACGTGCACCACGCTGTAGTGATGCACTACCGCACGCCGGTATGACGCTCAATCAGATCGAAACGGGTAGGGGTGGCAAAGCAAATTGTTGTGTGTAAGTGTATACAGCCGGAAGTTTGTCTGCCTCAGTGGCCGTCTGGTGTCTGAGCTGTAGATGAGCAATTTAGCCAGTGCGGTACAACCGCTAACCTGGGGTCTTTAACGCAGTGGCGTCACGAGGTGCCAGGTGCACGCTGACGAGGGTCAGCGGCACCCCCGCCCGCTAGCCCCCCGCTCTCGCGTGGCTCGCCGCGCCTTCCCCCCCCCGCTCTCGGGGCCCGCCGCGACAGCCCCCTGAACGCTGCACCCAGGGCGGTCCGCCCCCCCCCACCCCCTTGTGACGCCACTGCTTTAACGTGCACCACGCAGTAGTGATACACGACCGCACGCCGGTACGATGCTCATCCAGATCGAAACGGACAGGGGCGGGGATTGAACCCAGGATCCCTGGGTTCTGCAAGCGACCTTTCGCTCCACGTGCTCCGAGCTGGTGTGCGCTATACTTCGTTTCAGCTTGGGTACAGACGCAGCCGATGCTACAAGCGCGAGCTCCGGGCTTCCAGCGTCCCTGCCAAGCACGCGCTCGTGCAGTACAGGCACTGTTCAGGGCCACACGCTCGTGCTTGTAGCATCGGCTGCGTCTGGACCCAAGCTGAAACGAAGTATAGAACACTCGGCCACCAATCCCCCCAGTATGGGTGCGGATTGAACCGAGGACTACAGTGTACCAGGACCCTTGGTTCTGCAGCGCGAGCTTTCACTCCACGTGCTCCGAGCTAGTGCGCACTGGAGTGCCTCAATGCCCTTCTGTTATAGGCACCCCAGTGTGCGCTAACACACTCGACCGCCAATCATGTACGCTTTTTCACGTTGCAAACGAAAATTAAAGGTCTGTTCACACAGTACCGCTTTCTTACGCTGCATTACGTTACGGGAGCTCACGCCTGCTTACGTCGACTGTCACCGGGTCAGCGCGACTTCCTACGAAGCACGGAAAATTCGAGGAGTAGCTCTGTACACAACATATGACGCACAGGTGTCCCATTGACTCAAAACGTAATGTACAAAAACATAAACCAAAATCCTTGTTTGAATGGGCCTAAAAATGTCTCTTAGAAATCAACAATTACAAAAATGCCGAAAAGAAACCGTTGTTTAGCGTTTTGACAACACTCTAAACGTGATTATTTTTACGCTTATTATCGCCGGTGAGCAGCTTCTGATAGACACTTATACACCGCTTCTATGCTTACAAAACCACAGCCCAGCGTGCTATCTTAACTTTATGCTAGCACACGCTTCTTCGTCACTCTGAATAGCGAAAAGAGTACCCGCCGCACGCACGAATGCTAAAGATTGCACTGGCAAGCTCTTAGTTTACAAAATTATGGGCTGTGAAGATCGAATGCTGAGCACAGTTCAGCACCACTGATCTTTACTATACTTGGGTACAACTTTTCTTGGCTATTAAGCCGAAGCTATGGGTACATGTGCGCTCGCGTACATTGAGCGCCGATCACAGCTGTGCTCACGCGGTCTTCAGTTCTTAGGAAATGCTATAAAAAGTTGTATCTCGTGTATAAAGGGGACTGGATGGCGCATAGCTGCTCTCCGACCCCGGCGTAAGGTGAAACCAGCGGAAACTCAACGCTTGTCCCGACAGTCGGGCGTCTGCTCGGCTCCCTCGGGCATTCATTCGATGCTTTGGTTCATACTTGCATGTGTCTTTGAGAGTGTTTCAATAATCCCTCATGAGTATATATAGCGTAAAAAAACAAGGAAGGAAGGACGAGGGAGACAGGAGGAGCGCTAATTGACAACGGACGTTTTAATACACCTGATAGAAAAGGAGAAGAAAGAAGTTCCAGATCCACCCTCAAAAACGTTTGTCATACTATAGCCTTCTCTATGCTGACAAAGCCTGGCCGATCGCCACGAGACGCGGCCACCGGAAGTGAAAAGGTAGAGCGGCTGACAAGAGGCCACCGGTGCAAGAGGCTAAAGCCTTTTGATAAAGGCGTTTTTAACAAGCACCGCCAACCATTGTTATAGAAACGCGCAAGACACGTGCCACGTCCGGGTGCTGCGCCGCCATTCGCTTCCAAGAGTCAGTAATTTTAGTGCTGCGCCGCCGTTTGCCTCCAAGGGCCGCTCCAGACACGAGCCTCATGCACTCGCACATTTGACATTACTTGAAAGACCAACGCAAACACATCGAGGGGCTTTGCAAGAGGGTAAAGTGCCTTCATACACACGTGCGCTTTTGCTTAAGTGGTGACATCTCAGCAATGTTTTCGCCCAATCGTTTTTTTAAGCATTTTGAAGTGCGCGCAATCCGGTGTTACTCAGCTCGAGTGCGTAGCTTTGGCTAATGCATAGACGCCATTTTACCGCCCAAGTCACGCACCGAGTGCGCGAGGGCGTCACGCGCTGGCACATTCAGGGCAACAATAAATGTCTTCACCCTGAGACAGACAGACATTTAGGCACCCTACAAGAGGGATGTAACGGGCGCCCCGCTGCGGCGAGACTCCGAAACACACTTGTCCCGAGCAATGGAATGTCTGCTCGTGCTTCTGGCGTTTCTCGAGCTACCGCTTCTTTTCTCGTCGGGTTTGAAAACCATGTTTCGGCTCCTCGCCGCTGCAAAAGCTGTGCGCTGAATACCAGACTCCCCGAGAAATGCTCTTTGCTACCTGATCCTTGCGCTTCAAACCTGCGACCGGGCACTCTATGGTTCTACTTATTTAAAAAAATAACATCACTAAGGAGAATTACTGTTGATGTATTTGAGTGGTCAACCAGCCGGAAAAAAAGGAAAGAGAAATTATTAAGGGCATTAGTTTTGAAACACACAAAAAAAGGTTTAAGGTAAAAAAGGAAAAAAACAAATTAGTCGTCAGTTGTTTATACAGCAGGAGTTTAGTCTGCCAGAACATGGCGACATTGTAACCCACTGTAGATGAGCAATTTAGCCAGTGCAGTACGACTGCTAGCCTGGGGTCATTAACGTGCATCACGCAGTAGAGATGCACGACCGCGCGCCGGTACGATGCTCATCCAGATCGAAACTGGCAGGGGTGGGGATAGAACCCAGGGATTCTGGGCTCTGCAGCTGCTGCAATAGGGTGTTCGCGAAATACATTTAAATGGTTCAAACGTGGCAACTGCGGAGGCAGTCGGAAAGCAGAGTCAGGTTTTTTACTGGCTCGTGCCTCGCTTCGGCAGTTGATCCCTGCCGGTAGCGGCGGACGCCGGGCGAACAAAATCTGGGTCGCCTACACCGGCGGCAAACAGCCCGTGGCCCGAGCCAATCCCAAGTTCCAGAGTTGCATGCGCAGCTGTAAACAGCTCGTTTTGTTCTTGAAACATTCTGCGCCATCTATGAAGAAAAGGCTACAAATAAATCACAACCCCACCGTGCATGACCTTTTGGTTCTTTTTTTGGCGGTTTGTAACTTTCCTTTTATGTAGCTTTCAGTGATCGTTTAACGCCAGATTAAAAAAAACGGTTATTCAACGATACATTAATGTCTCGATATTATGATTATTTTTAAATGTTAGTTTGTTATTTAGCTTTAAATAAAGAGCAGTATCTAATACTAAGAAAATTATATCTCGACTTATAACGTTCCATCGTCAACGATAATTTACGTGAACGGTCGGTTCGATATATTATTTAAGAAAGTAAGCAACTAACTGCACAGATAAGTAATTATTTTTAATAAAAATAAAGCATAAAATTGTAATATTTTATCGTGTTACAAAAATGGAATCACATCAACTAATCAAAATCACTAGACATTAAATTACAAAGCCTCTTTCGATATTAAATTTTTCAAAACTTCCATATCTTATATATTACACATCAAGAATGTTATTAAACCTCAAACGTTTCCTCTTCAGTTACGGCAAGTTTCAGTTTCTTAGTATAAAATACAGATGGCGACACGTCTTCAAGAATAGCTTGATGTGCATTTGCCGTCGAGTGCCACTTGGAATGCCACGTGAAAGACAAAAAAGCTCTAGATGTTAGAGTGCCAGGCGCCTGGGTTCCCACAGTGAGCGAGACAGAGATGTCATAACTAAAGCCCCTCGATGTGTTTGCGTTTGTCTTGAATTTTATCAAGGGGCTTTAGTCAGAACAACAAGCGCAAGGCCGTGAGTGCATCACAGCTGCTTTTGCGAGCGTTCTACTGTGCGTCGGCAGACATGTTTTACGAGATCCAAAATAAATGGGCTCTATGAAAGGGATTCCGCCAGTTGGGTTTCCGCCACGTATGCAAACATTATTCAATGTTTTTATGAACTGCAGAATTCATTTTCGCAATCAAACTATGCTTGTCAGAATGGTTTGACTATTTCTTTGTTTCAGAACCGCCTCGGTGGCTTTCAAAAGGTAATTATATAAAACCAAAGAAAAGACTGAAATGTTTCATTGGTTTTGAGCCAACGCTGGCATGAATCCCTATTTGTCTGGCTTGAATACTAGCCGAGGTTCCCGCAATCTGTCGGAGGCCAACCTGAGATTTCGGTTGCACGTCAAAAGATCTACAGTTGGTCGAAATGGTCCCACGATTTCTTTTTGATTGGCGCGTACCAGATGACCTTCATTAGTTTGGCTTGTAAAACCCTAAAGGCCCCTACGCACAGTTGCGTTTCAGAGAGTTTGAATGCGTTTGACTGCGCTGTTGACACCCCTGCTTCTGATGTCGCGTGCCAAACTACACCTTCAATTGGATTCCACGCTTCATACAAAGCACAGATGTGTCGGTGACTCGCTTTCGTTTTTCAACGCAACGCAGTCAAACGCAAACGCAACTGTGCGCAGGGGCCTGTAGATCTCAATATTTGCTTCGCTTGACCTTCGTTCGGAGCGCAGCCAACGCTACGAGCTGATGATTAGATCAGAGTATGATGTAGACAAGGAAAGTTTGAGTAGATGGTTTCGATACCACCGATAACGGTACAATTCATGGACAAAAGACAGTTTTAGTAGATCGTTCCGATGACTCCTATAACGATACCCGATACTCTGCCTCCGCCTTTGCGCTTACATATATAGTATCGTTATCGGGGGTATCGGAGGTATCGGAACGATCTACTAAAACTCTCTAAAGACGTCCGCGGAGTATCGGGTATCGTTATCAGAGTCATCGGAAGGATCTATCAGAGTAATGAAGCGATCTCACTACGCGTTCGGAGCATGCCTCATACCGCCATAACTTTAGTTCACAGGACGCAGATGGCAGTACACGAGGGGCTTTGTGCGACCTCGTGCTCCACGAGGGCAAGGTTGTCACACGGGCAAAAATACTAAAGTTCCCTCGGTGCGTTCCCGCTGTGATAGCGTAGTCGAACTGCCTGGTGAGATCGGTCCTCTGCAAGCATGTCGCCCCGACTGGAGCCATTAAATGAGCTATGCTTAAAGGATCGGCACTTTGTTCTCCGATATTCTTGTGGGCGCCGCCATCTTGGCCCTTGTGCAGAGGAGACGCAACCGCCAATCGTCATTCACCAAAAGTGCGACTTCCTTAGCTTTAGATTCGGTGTTAGGAAGCTTGACTAGTATTGCTTGACTCTGTCGCGATATGTTTAAACATTTGTGGAGGACGTAAGAATGTTTTCTGTTATTTCAGATAAAACTTCAGATAACTGACAGCCATGATTTTAAGCACAAAGATAGGTAGGTGTTATTATTATAATGCAATTAAATGCAAAGGTGCAAGCGAGCTAGACAAGAATTACGAAATTAATTCCTGGAGAAAGGGAACAAGGGAAACAAAGGACAAACACAAATTTCCTAACACAGCTAGGTGACTGGTGCGCGACCGAAAAAATCCGCCTGGTCCGGGTATCGAATCTGGGACCTCTCCATTTCCAGTGGAGCACTCTACCAACTGAGCGGACCAGGCGGATTTTTTCGGTCGCGCACCAGTCACCTAGCTGTGTTTCGAGATTTGTGTTTTGTGCTTTGACCCTCTTGTTCCCTTTCTCCAGGGATTACTTTCGTCATTCTTGTCCAGCTCGCTTGCACCTTTGCATTTAATTGCATTATAATCATAAACTTAAAATGCAAGTCTTTCACCCTTGTTGGTGTTAGACTGGTGGCGGCTGATAAAACCTGTTTGCTCTACTGACGTCTAACCCCTGGTTAGCTCAGTTGGTAGAGCGCTCCACCTGTAATGGAGAGGTCCTGGGTTCGATACCCGGACCAGGCGGATTTTTCGGTCGCGCACCAGTCACCTAGCTGTGTTTGGAGATTTGTGCTTTTCCTCTGTCCCTCTTGTTCTCTTTCTCCAGAGATTAATTTCGTC
Organism: Ixodes ricinus; assembly: GCA_037355805.1. NCBI lineage: Eukaryota > Metazoa > Arthropoda > Arachnida > Ixodida > Ixodidae > Ixodes > Ixodes ricinus. The sequence goes on along the minus strand of JAZHYW010013752.1, from coordinate 5,932 downwards.
ATTCTTGTCCAGCTCGCTTCACCTTTGCATTTAATTGCATTATAATCATAACACTTACCTATCTTTGTGCTTAAAATCATGGTTGTCAGTTATCTGAAGTTTTATCTGAAATAACAAAAAACATTCTTCCGTCCTCCACAAATGTTTAAACATATCGCGACAAAGTCAAGCAATATTACATAAGCTCCTAACACTGAATCTAAAGCTAAGGAAGTCGCACTTTTGGTGAATGACGATTGGCAGTTGCGTTTCCTCTGCACAAGGGCCAAGATGGCGGCGCCCACAACAATATCGGGTAACAAAGTGCCGATCCTCTAAGCATAGCTCCTTTAGTGGCTCTAGTCGGGGTGACATACTTGCAGATGACCGATCTCACGAGGCAGTTCGACTACGCTATCACTGCCGGAACGCACCGAGGGAACTTTGATATTTTTGCCCATGCGACAACATTGGGCTCGTGGAGCACGAGACGGCACAAATCCCCTTGTGTACTGCCATCTGCGTCCTGTTACAGTGTTAGTCTATCTATGCTGGAACGCAAACTACATGATGCAGAAAACTGCATCGGGCACTGATTGGGTATTCTCTCGGGTCACGTGACATGACGTTGAAATGTAGTTTTTCCCTATGCAGTTCGAGCTATGCTCGTGAAATGATGCAGTTGGCGGTGACGTCAAAATGTCGTCACGATGCACTTTGACGATGCAGTTAACTGAGTGGTCGAGGCGAAGCCAGAGATCAATCTGCATCGTAAAAGATGGCGACCCTAACATATGCATCTCTACTGTTGGGTTCGCCAGCGGATCGAGTTTTTAGAGATCACCGGGATGTTTTCGAGACGAGCGATGCGAGGTTTGTGGGCGAATACCGGCTGACCAAAGGTGTGACTCGCTGGCTGTGCGACCAGCTTCGCGGAAAGCTCCAGCGTTGTCGTGAAGGGCCCCGTGTGCTGACGGTCGAACAACAAGTCCTCGCAGCTCTGCGCTTCTACGCCGCTGGCGGCTTCCAGGGAACCGTCGGGAGCGACAAAAACAATGGTGTTCACCAGTGCTCTGTGAGTCGCGTACTTGGTGATGTCACCAACGCTATCATCGATTGCCTCGAATCGAAGTGGCTGTGTTACCAACAAACTCAAGCAGAGAAGGCGCTCACAAAAAGGAAGTTCTTCGAGCGATGCAAGTTCAGTGGCGTGATCGATAAATATTCTAAATACTCTTACACGATTCAACACGATTGTGTTTTCTTTTGAGTGCACCTCATATAAGCGATTTGGCTGAGCGAAAAGCCAAGCAAGCAACGGTAACACGCTTAAGCTGAGCTAGTTCGTTCATACTTCAGGCAGGAAGAGAGAGAGAGATACTTTATTTTAAAGCAAGTACTTCAGTTTGAGGCCAGCTGAACTAGAATAAACATACACATAAAGAAAAGACCATACACACCGTGGGACTAACAACTGATTTTCTTTTTCCTCCTCTTCTACTACGAACCCAACTTGAGGGAAATATTCTCTTTTCTTCTTTTTTGCTTCCTACTTCACCGAAAATTTAACCCCCGAAGGAACATTTTTTTTCTTTCTCGTGCAGCACGAGAGAAGTTGCACTAACGCAGTCAAACATAGTCAAAAAGTAAAATTTGTCGTTACTTGTTTATACAGCAGGAGGTTAGTCTGCCTGAACATGGCGACATTGTTACCCACTGTAGATAAGCAATTTAGCCAGTGCAGTACGAGTGCTAGCCCGGGGTCTTTAACGTGCATCACACAGTAGTGATACACGACCGCACGCCGGTGCGATGCTCATCCAGATCGAAACGGGCAGGGGCGGGGATTGAACCCAGGATTCCTGGGTTCTGCAGCGCGAGCTTTCGCTCCACGTGCTCCAAGCATGGTTTGCGCTAGCTCACTCGGCGATTCTCCGAAATTCCCTGTAGGGAAAAAAGAAACGATGTAGTTTCAACTCAATCGCCACAGATCGGCGACGTCACCGGACACGTCACGGTGCAGTTCTCTTCCGATGTAGTTTGTTGGCGATGGAGATTAGGCTCCTCCCACCGGCGACGTCACGATGCAGTTTCTCCACCGCTTTTTCCAGCATAGACAGGCTAGAGAGTTGTAGTGGCAAGAGCGGCGGCCGCCTCGTGAAGATTTTGCGCGTAGACGACACCGTGGCGCTGCTGTTCTGAGCCCTAGGAACGTGCCCCCGTCAGCCTCGTCGTCGGCGCTGCTCGGCGTGTACTACTGTGGTTCGACTGGAGCTTTTCGCGACGCGGAACAATTGCTAATGTGAAAAATTGTAGGTCTTCCTTTGGACTAATGCCTCTAGAGTGTGTGCTATCCTCTACTTTCAATATTCGCGTGTTTTTGAGGGAGATTATTTGATTAATATCGACTCCCCCCCCCCCCTCCCATTCCCAGTACTGACAGATCGTTCAGCAACGCTATCACTTGGGCTGCACGCTTAATAGCTGCGAAAGAAACCACGCGATACTGATATAACAAGGAAAAATAGACTAATAAATCTCAATAAATCTCGCACTTTTTCAATGGTGAGCGGAACAATAAACTGGTGTATTGTTTTTTGTCATCGTGTTGCTGATGCGGGGACCAGCGTTGTGTAAGGTGCAAGGCCGAGCGCGTTTGGGAACGGCCAAGGTGCCACTGCAACTGGCGAACATATAGCAAATTGTCTTTTGTGGAAGGCAGTCTATGAAGAAAAAATACCTCGATTGGGAGTACATGAAGCATTAAAATACAATATGAACACAAACTTCAACAACCCCTAATATGAAAAAAAAAGTATTCTCAACACACTGGTTTATGACCTCTCAAAAGTGGTAATACACTTCATCGACATACACAGCAAGCACATGACAGATATCCAGCAACATACTACGCAAAAAGACTACAAAATAGTCATAATATATTGCGGCATAGAATCCTAACCTCTTCGCCATTGACGATGTGCACATAGTCTCGAAGGATAAGGCGCGGTTCAAAATGTCTCTCGCACACCGCTGATGTCTCGGCGAGGCGTTTATCTTCTCGATTAAGATTTTGTTCCCACTGTAGTCTGCGCGACTCCTCCTTTGGCGCACGAAACAGCGACGGCTTACGATCGCTGGTGCTCCGGCTGCCCTTGTTGACCGGGTAGCCCGACTTGCATCCCGGCGCGAAGCAGTGTGTGTCCGTCTTTTTCCTTGCATTCATGACCGAGACGGCAACGGAACGGTGAAGACTCCCCACCACTACACCACAAAGAAAAGTGCTACGGTGCTACGTTCGGGAGAAGCGTACCGCCTCAGCCTCGCCTTCTTCTTCGCTCATCGCACATCTGCCATCTGCCACCAATTCTCCTAGGGCCCGGAACTCCAGCGCCACTCTCGCGGCCATCTACGTCGACCGTCTTCACGCGGCCCATTGTAAGCGGGCGCCGCTTTGCCACTACAACCTCTAGAACACTGTAGTCCTGTGAACTAAAGTTATGGCGGTGTGAGGCATGCTCCGAACACGTAGTGAGATGGATTTATTATTCTGATAGATCCTTCCGATCACTCCGATAACGATACCCTATACGCCGCGGACGCCTTTACCCATGGATCGTACCGTTATCGGTGGTGTCAAAACCATCCACTTTCCTTTGCCTACATTATAATCTAATCTGACCTAACCTGACCTAAAAAATTGGGTCATCTTGGCGCACTGGCTGAGTGAACCCAAGTTTTATCAGGTCTTGGAGACCACTCCCTGGGAACAGGACTATACTATGAGGGTTTGTTAAAGAGCGTGGACATTTACTTTACACGGAAATTCTTCGTATTCAAGAGGTAATTCTTCATATAGACGGTTCTCTCCTATGGCCACTCCAATTCATAAGCACTTTAATCTAATCCCAGAATGGTGTTTGTTTTTGCAGAGCTACGTCTGGCTGGGTTGGGCGATGTGCAGCTTCCTGATGCTCGGTGTCCTTTACGCCATGTGGCCCGCCAACGCTGGCACGAGCTTCCCTCCTGTGGCCTGGGCAGCCGCCTGCTCCGCGATGGGTCGGACCCTCTGGGCCGTCGGACTCTCTTGGATCGTGCTCGCCTCACTCGCGGGATACGGAGGTGGGTGCATAGGCCGCCTCGCTGCTTCTCAGCGCACAGCGGCTGTGGTACTTCGGGTAATGTTTTCTCAGCTGGACGTTGCTGCCTGGAAAGCTGCAGGACAGATGTCCAACACTTCTGCTATAATGCCTGTGACATTTTCAGATCGAAGTTTTGTTAAGATATTAATATTTTGAAATTATTAATTATGGGCAGGTTAAGAAAGTTGAGACAATTTCAGACGTTTCAGGGTCACCGAATCATGAGATCTTTGGTCAACGGAAGCCTGGAGAAAGGTTTTGCCCGAGAAGTCCGTCTTTTGCTGCTCCTTGTGGAGGCTGACCAATGCAGCCCGCCCCTATATTTGTATCACGGCTGAGCCATTTCTCTCAACGCGTGAAGGTCATCGCGGTTTCAGACGCCGTGACGCCTTTGATCGGACACTGTCAAGATGCACACTCTGCCCTAAGCCATCAGGCCAGACTAGACTTGTGCTCAGGTCGCCTAATATTGTGACGATGGACTCCCAATATGTGGTTCGCATACCTTGCATTCGTCCCGAATGCAAGGTATGCGAGACATTGGAGATCCATCGTCGTTCCCGTCAATGATGTCATTTTTAAGCACAAATACTCGCCGCCTTTGTGGTCGCCCCACTTAGCCTTAGCATTTTATTAGCACTTAAGGAAAGTAAAAAATGAGGAGTCGCCAAAGGACGGAAATCGTGGTCATTGTGCTTGGCTGATGTCCTGTAACACGACATTACTGACATTGATGACACGCTGCAAATTAATCGGGCATTACAAATCGAGCCGCGTAATTATATTTTACCTGTAAAATCTAAATGTCTGCCATCTTTGTTTAGCCCCGTCGTGCCGTCAATAGCGCGGGTTTGTGGCGGGTACGGGATTCACTTGTTTTCTTTAGTTTTTTGTGGTCATGTCATTCTGGGAATAAGAAAGCCATTTCAGCACGGGAAAATAAATATTTATAACAAAAACCACTTTGTATAAATGTCGTTATGGTAGAACGTAGTGCCACTAAATAAGCTACGCTTCAGAGTATCGACACTTGGCCATATTGTGTCTTAAAATCATGGTTGTCAGTTATCTGAAGCTTTATCTGAAATCACAGGAAACGCTTTTCCGCCCTCCACAAATGTTTGAACAGTTCGCGACAGAGCAAAGCAATATTACATGATCTTCCTAACACCGAATCTAGTGCTGAGGAAGTCGCACTTTTGAATCATGACGGTCGGCAGTTGCGTCTGCTCTGCATACGAGCCAAAATGGCGGCGCCCAGAACAATGTCGGGGAACGGAGTGCCGATACTCTAAGCGCAGCTCATTTAGTGGCTCTAGTAGAACGTATGAGCGAAATTCGCTATTAAACTTTTTATGAAAAACTAATTAAATCTCTTCAACTTCCTCTAAAAACTCGGGCGCTTTAAATGACAATTTCTTTAAATGACTGGATAGTAACTGTTTACGTTTCATCGAGCATGAGCTCGAGGAACTTTCTAAATTAAACGGCAGGCGTAGCTAGCACATTTTCATTTATTTTTTATTGAAGCGAGTGGACAATATTATTCTGCAAACAAAACTTACAATCTACTGTTCTTTGCGCGGAGCAATAGCCTTAAAGTTATACTAAAATAAAAAAAAAGTTAACTTTCTTAGAGGACGTATACGAAACCTATGTAACAAGAGTTTCAGAATGGTATGTTTTCCTTTTCTTCGTTCTAAGCCGAGAATGCTCTAAAACATGAAAATTAAAGCGATTCAACTCTAAGCCAAAATGTATAAGACCCATACGGGATGGCAAAGGCGCACAGGAAAAGCGACGGCACCAAT
>JAZHYW010013751.1:0-78658 GCA_037355805.1 Ixodes ricinus | reverse complement strand
ACCATACTTCGTTCAGTTGCATTGTGCCTCGTTACCACCGCCAACAGGAAAAAACACGGCGGGAAGCTTGTGTCACCGCTTACAATCCAACACCATCAAAGTTGATCGTCAGGCTGTTCTTCTCATTTCTGTTAGGGAAAGTAGAGATCCATACCCACTAAAGGCGTCAATGCATGAGTCAGTGTTGACCAATCGTGGAAGGCCGACACGAACAGAAGCGACGCTCTGCCTCAGTCGTACACGAATCGCGACAGTATAGTGCTCTACTGTATACAAGTATGAACCGCCGCTTGCGTCCGTAGCGACTTCCAATCTCTCTGGGCCTTTGCAAGTCCGTCGAGTTTAGCTTACGTCACCATAGCTAGAAAGCATGGCTGCTACACGGACAACAAACATAGGAGAGATTTAGCGAGGAACTTCCGGCTTTCCGGTTTAACGTCTTGGTGCAGACAAGTTGGTTCTACTAGAACGCCTGAAAAATTAATAACATACCTAAACGCTTTTTTGGATTTCTTTTGGCGTACCTGCAGAACTACAGAGGGTTCTTAAATGTTTCATCGAACGCTTTAAGCTTGGCGGCGCCGAAAAAAAAAAAAAGAGGTGAAAAAGCCACTAAAAAAAACGGGGTTAAGAGGTGAATTTTAGGGTTGCTTTTACCCCGTGAATCTGAATATCACGTTTGATTTTTTCACGAAGATGTAACTACACGCGAGAAAGCACAGAAAAACTGCCGACTAGTCATTATGTCATAAAAGGATCTGTCAGCCGCCAATGCACGTATCGCTCGTATCAGCAGAATCCTTCAATCTCTGCAAGCTTGCGAGGTATATTCCAGCGCACTCACACCAGTCGTGACGTCTTTCTTTTTTACATCTGCTGAATGCAGCAAGAGTGCGTTGTTGCATAGCATTGATAGGCGCTTGAAGATGCGTAGAAGTGGAGATTCCACAAGAACTCTGGTATGACGTCACACTCCGGGGAAGAGAGGGCCGAGCGGTACTTTAAAAATGATTATCTGCAGCCCCCGTGCACCGGACGGAAAAAATAATCGCGATATTCGGCCAACTCTGGAGACGAAATGAAGGCGACTTTAAGTGTTTTCACTCAAGCACAAAACCGCCTGAGTTTAATTTTTAGGAGTTAAAAGCGCTAAAAACGACGGACGAGTGGAGAGACACACAGCACAGAAAGCGCCACGGTACGCCGGTTTCATAAGTTGAAAAAACACACGTGACCGCGAAACCAACAAGACAGAACATCCGATTCAGTTCCCACCGCCGCCATATCGCATTTCGCACTCTTACACCGTGGAATGATCATGCACGGTGTAAGAGTGCGGTGGAATGAAACGTTGCATGTAGCCGCTCGTAACGTCTATAGAGGGAGAGGGTGCTCTGGTCAAAATGCGTATATAATTGCGTTAGGCTTTGCATGCATTGGCTCAAAGTTTATGGGCCAGAGGAAAGAACCCTGCGGTCAAATGCTCAACTGCGTATATAGCCAAATTCCGTTACCATACATTCTCTTTCTGACATGGACCGTTGACTTAGAGCGGTGGAGGATGCGTTTCCACGGCTTCTGGCGGATCCAAGCTGATCCGCTGGAAGAACCACTGGCGACTCCGCCTTTCACCGAAACCGTAAAGCCAGTAATAGCGGGAGTCGAAACGCAACCCGAACTCAGCACTACCTTTGAACAATAAAAAAATCAGCACCAGAATCAGCACTACCCATGGAACAAAATCAGTATCATCAGCATCACCGTTCAGCTTCTGCCCCCCAATCAACATCATTCACCACGTGGAGATGTGGTCATTTTTTCCGTGGCGCCGCCAATTGTCTCTTGCTGTGTTTCCTTGAAAAATCACGAGCGCCGAACGATAGGTTTCAAGCTGATATTTGTCGGTGTCTTGGGGATTTTTCTGGTCCCCGTTTACAGAGATTGTCCGCACAATACAGTGCTTATGACAAGGACCAACACCGGCTGTAAAGGTGGGTCATTTCACTGAGAATTTCACATTTTTCTTCTTCATTTGCGTGATGTAGTGCAATTTAACGCCAACACGTAAACATCATACAGAGTCATTGAAACTGTTCATTACGGTCGAATCCGTTTAATATATTGATATTAATCTCAACAATGTACAGTGATTTCCGAAGAAAAAGAACCGTGTTCCGGGTAGTAGTTGAGCTTGTTGGTGCGTAATACTATAATAGGTCCAGCTGAACTTAGGAAAATAGAACATACAAAGAAAAATGACGAATATTCCGCTATCTGCCCCTTTTTCTCTCTATGTTCAATTTCTAAGTTCAGCCAGCCTGTTCCATGGTTGTCGTGTTTTTCGGCGGGTGAATAAACCATGTACATCACAGAAAGCTCAAGCTCGCATACGAAACGTGTGATGCTGGGGTTGGAACAGAACGACATTTTGACAGTAACGGCGTTACTAGATAAGATACCTGAGAAAAACGATTTCTTTACAGACCGAGGTCCCACCTAAGCCTAATAATTTTCAAAACGGTGACGCGCAGGCGCCTGTGGCATCATATCTTATTTAAAGAAATCTTGTCGCCAAGAAAAAAAAGTACTCTTTCACTTATTGGGAAGTGTTTTTTCACTAATATAAATCCCAGAAGCGTCCACAATGCCGAGTTCTGTATGGACGATTATAGGCTTGGAAATTGAGACGATCGCTCATAGAGAAAATTTCACGATACTGCTCGGTCATCTTTTTATCCATGTGACATGCTCTCAAACTCTCGCGTTCCATCCACCAACTGTTAGCGTCACGTTCCAAGGAGTGTGACTTTCTGCGATACATGGTGTATTTACCGGAAAGCACGTTCTCGTTCTCATGAACACCCTGTATAGTCTAATCTGCTGAAGTAACATATGGCGTGACTTGAGTCTTCTCGATAGAAAGCACCGAACAGTATTAAGAAGTATGCGTTGTTGTAATAATGCTTCGAGACATTTAGGAATAATCACGTAAACAGCTACATTCAGGGCGCGTTTTAAACGTACGCATAATAATTAACAGTAAAACTATAGTTGCAGTTTAAAGGCTAGGAGTAGCCATTCGCCTGATGCTTTACAATTGGATTTCTATCGGATAATTGGCAGGCAGCCCAGCTTCAGGCAATGGCCACGGTGGACTGCCTTGTGTTTCTGAAGCTGTTTACGACTAAGCGTACGCATCTGTCCATGTTGACCAAAGATTTACAAACAGAATTCTATACCTTGTTTTTATCTACGTTTGGCGTGGAGGCACAGGCGGGTCAGTCCTGTTAGACAGCCAAGTTCTGGGGTCTTCAACTCTGCGCGCACGACTCAATCGAAGCGTTCCATAAACATGTAGCAAAAAAAAAATATATATATATATATTTGAACAGCAGAGTGGGTAGGCACGTGAGAGACGGAAGTTGTTGGGGGATTTAGGGTGCTGTATAAAGCCAAGTGTTGGAGGAGAAACGACTGTTTCTACTGGGAGCTGTTCTTTACTACAATCCTTTTTATATCGTGTTTATGTTTGAAGTTACTGCGTGATGAAAACAAAATGCTGTCACGAATGACAAGTGATGAGGCGACGAGAACTGAAGCAAACTAAGCGTTTGATAGGGCGAAACTTGGGTCCAAAACCAAAATAGATAAAGGCCTAGCGTCATGCAGGCATCCCGATGGCGGCAGAAGCAGCTGGATCGAACGCAGGGAGCGGAGACCTTCCGCTTGCCATGCGGAGTTTCCTTGCGTTGCCCTCGTGGCTTTCTGGAACATTCGGCGTAGAGACTTTCGGTACGTAGAGCATTCGGAACTTCGGTGAGACGGAATGTTCTCGGGCTGCCGAGAAACGCCCGGTTGAAGAAGGGCAAATAAAGCACATCGCGCGCTGACTGGAATCGAACCTAGCTTCGCTACCGCGACAGCCAATAAGCGCGGTAACCATTCGGCCCCGCACGCGCTCGTATGGTAACGCGCGTGGCAGTGTTTGAACTTCTTCAGATGGCTGTTCAATGATATATGCAGTATAATTTAGTTTTACCAACGAGGTACACATCATGCCAGACATTGAAACTGTTTGTATTGCAGCCCGAACAGCCAGAGATGGCTGTTCTGGGCCATGAAGCAAATGTCAGAAGAGGCAGACATGATTATGTATGGATGAAAAACGGCGAAAAATTCTGGCCGAGACAAAGGGAGGGGAAGGCTGCAATACGTATCAGAAAGTGGAATTGACTTGAATAAAGTTTCTTAAAATGGCCACATGTAACTCATTTGAAAGGAATGGAACAGGTACGCACAAAAAGTTATAGCTGAAGAAGGTATGGGAAACAAAGGAGAGCAGTATCTCCACATCATTCAAATTAATGTAAACACTAAAAAACACTGGGATGAACTAAATGTTTACATGTTGATGTTGATATAATAATATTGACTGAAACAAATATCTAAACTGAAGAGGTTACCTTTTCACATGAGCTGGTTTGTTCATTGATTATCGGGTACGTAGAGAAAGCAGAATGGTGGGCCCGGGATTCTGGTGCAGTAAAAACAGTTAGCTATCCGGCCGTGACCAAAGCGTCATTAAATCACGCAGAAGTTCTTGTGACTCACTAAGCATAGGGCTGAGTTGTCCTTTACTATATTCGCTGTTTATGAGACCACCAACTGCAATTTAATTTAGTTCTATGACAATTTGTAACACTACTCAATAAATGTATTAATAACAGAACGCCACATCGTACTAGTAGAGAGCTTCAACATCGACGTCATAGTGCCAACAGAATATGGAGGTGACCGAATAGTCTGGACATATTATGCCTGCTACCGGCTTCAAATTTAACGAGTAATAATTATACGAGAGAGAGTACCTGGGTAACAAGTGACAAGATCGTGCGTTGATCGTAGTTATCGTACGTTCGTGTAATTTTATATATTATAGCAGAAGTAATCAAGATGGCGAGAATAGTGGCGAGACCATTATTTCATTGCGCTTAGGATTATAGGTAAGGATCCTATAATCCAACAACAAACAAGTAAATAAACAGGTTCAGATGTTAGTAAAATAGATAATATGGTTAAAAGAGTTCAACTGGAACTCTCTCGTTGCATCTTGATCACGTCACCCTATATGAAACGGCGGTGGTTGAGAAGTTCAATGATATATACATGAACTCGGAAAGAACGATAAAATTGGCACAAAAGAAAACCTAGCAACAACTGGATAGACAAGAAAGGTATTGGAATTAAGCTCTGAAAAAAGTAAATTATGGAATAGATGCAAACACTCCCATGATGCAGCATTAAAGGAAGAATTCATTCGACAACTACGCGAAACAAGGTAACTGCCAAAATTAGACTGATCAAAAAAAGGTTCCATATGGCGAAACTCAAGCAGTGTGGGAAAAACTTGCAACGAAACGTGGAATACAGTTAATCAAACAATCGGAAAACACGCCTAAGGACAGCATAGATGAATGTAGAAACAAGAATTTCGGGGCAACTATCGGGAATACTCTAAGCAACGAGTTCAATCATATACATTTCTTAAGCGGGTACGAGATCTACGGAATTAAACGAGCAACTCTGCAGAAAAACCAAAGCTTTTAGGCTATTCCCCGAATTGCTGCGTATCTGCCAGAAAGGGACAGTTTCGGAACTAAGAGAAATAGTTAACAGTATGTCCGTAACAAAGCCAACCAGGAAACGATCACAAAATGGTAAGAGATATACAGAACTAACTTTGGTAGTTTGAAAGATGTTTTGCTTGCGTTATTAAACGGCGTACTGCACACAGGTAATATACCTAATAAGCTGAAGAATCAAGTAGTTAGGCCTCATGTCGCAAGAAGAGGAATAAAAATTGAACCTATCCAGTTATGAGGCAATGCAGCAGCTGCTACCCTCACCTCGCAGATCATGGAAAAGTTTGACCATAAAAATAATGACCTCGCTTCTGCGACAAGTATTTATTGGTTGGCAACAATCAGTGCGGCTTCAGACAACAAACAAGCGCGACACTGTTACTCGAAGATTTATCGCACTTTATGAGATGACCAATATAGACACGACCCAGATAGTACTGGCGACCGTTCTTAGATTTGGACGAAAGCGCTTCGATACAGTTGACCACAACTATGTTGCTGAGATGGACTGCGACAGCGAGACGAATCTGAGAAACGGCCGCCGAGACCCGTTTCTCAGGTTGTTTCGAAGTTACTTCTTCCAACCAGGGAACTTAAAAAGTCCGAATTGAGGATGATATAAGTGATGCCTTGTACCTCCAGTATGCTGTACCCCAAGGCTCGGTGTTGGAGCCTTTTGCTTTTTAATGTATATGTTAATGACTCCGCCTTGCTGCCCTTAAAGTCCAACATTTATCGGTATGCTGGTCGACAGCTGCTAAGTCTGTAGCAGGATGAAAAATTACTTTGCGGTCTCGGCTTGCAGGAGGATATAAAACAAATAATGAAAGCTGGTTTTTCAAAAAAATAGTATTTTCGTGAACAACGAAAAAACACATTTGATGTGCTAACACAACTCTTCAAAAACGTGTTAATCTTACTGTGTCTGTTTACTTGCATGGAACGATGCATGACGAGTGCCGTTGTTTACCACTTTACCGCTGCAGTTACAAGCGAAGTACCTGGGTGAGATATTTTGACGAGTATAACTTGGAATCTACATTTCGATTACATACTCTCAGCATTTGCGAGATAATTTCATCTCGTACCTTTGGAAATTACGAGGTTGTGCAGATATTACCTTACGACGAATGATCTACCAGATGCTGAGGGGAATCTGGACTAAGGTATGGGATATCAGTTTACGCATTGGTGCCTCGAACTACACGATGACAAAAAAAAAGAGATAACCTAGTTAAAAGGATGAGAAAATAATATTACGTACGGCTTTTACACACCTTGAGGGTCTAACCTTTGAGTTGCAGCTGACCGTCCTGGACTTGTTGTGCCATTGAAGTAATCTACGCAGGTTCAGAGGTCCTCACAAAATATTATTTCTCGTGTAATTTCAGAGTACAATCCACTAAACAAAAGTCTTCAGAGCATACAGAGAGGTTGCGACATTCCAACGATATATGCAGCAATTATAGGAAAAAAATGCGGAAGCCTTGCGTTCCTACATGTTTCAAGCGATCTTCCCAACAATTTTTTTAATCTCTCGTCCATGACAGCTGAGGTAAAAAGAGAGAGTAAGGAAATGGTTCAACCTGAGGCAGGGAGTGAAATTGAGTGTTAATGTTTTTCGACCTTTACGTTTGAATGTTTACATCTAAGTGTTCTCTTCTTGTTCAGAAACATTTTACTTACTATTGCAAACATATCATGGATCGAGAAGATAAGGAAAAATTAATTTTGTTGTTGCTTTTTGTTTTGTTAACGGACCCATCGTGTTCTCCTAGGTGTACCTAACTTTGTGCGATAGTACAAGTATATGATTGTATAAGCAAATAGCATAGACATTTTTTTGACCGTAACCGGAAAGCGTGTGACATGTTTTATTTATTCTATATGCTTTATTCATGGTAAGGTGCAATGATGACTACAAAACTAAATTTGTAACATGCAACGTCAAAATTAAGATTTTTTTTTTTACGTTTCTTTTTTTTTGTTATTTTCTTTTTGATTTGATTCTCTTTTATGGACTGCCTGTTCTCACACACACGCACATGCGCTTTCGTGAGGCAGTAATCAATGTATGTGAATAATTTTGTGCTAATAAAACTAATATTATTAATATTATTGTAGGTCTCTTGCACCTGACGTCACTTCCGGTTAAACTCGAAATCTAATCCCAAATTTTGGTCTGTCATCAGCGCCTTGGCGCCATGTTGGAGGCATCAGCGTCTTAATGCTGCGGCAGCAGTGGTGCCGTAGAGTTATAGAACCGCCTTTGTGTAACCACATCTCAGTATACTTTCATGTCCCATGCTTCGTTTCCAGTTTGGGTCCAGGCTTGCCGACGCTACAAGCGCGAGGCTCCGGGCTTCCAGCGTCCCTGCCAAGCGCGACGCTCGTGCAGTACAGGCACTGTTCAGAGCCACACACCGCTCTGCCGCTAGCAGCATCGGCTGCCGTCTGGACCTGGCTTCGAAACGAAGTATAGTCAGTGGCAAATCGGTTCCTCACCTGAAACGAAGTGCAGTCCGCAAACCCCTAGTTGGGGTACGAAGCTTTTAATGCGAATATTAATGCAAATAGCATTCTTTGGATACTTCACGCACTTTTCGTCTATGTATCTATCTATCTATCTATCTATATATCTATCTGGCTATCTAACCTCTTACGCCGCGGGTCGATAAATAAATAAAAAAGACCGGCGCCGGCGGGATTCGAACCGTTGACCCTTTGATCAGCAGGCAGACGCGCTAACCACAGAGCTATGAAGGCAGTCATTCAAGGCACTCTAAACACCTGTTTATATCTTTACCATCGCGCGCGTTCCATGCACGAGGGCTCATTCCGCTCTCGTGAGGCTTAGCACTGCCCCTAGCTCACCCTCTCCCGCGCTCGGGAGAGGGTGATGTAGCGGCCGTGCTCACCCTCACGAGAGCGGAATGAGCCCTCGTGCATGGAACTGCGCGCGCACCGGTAGCTGTGACAGCGCTGTAAGGCGCGTCCTATGGTAAAGATATAAACAACCGTTTAGAGTACCGTTGGTTGAGACTAGCTGAGACGCCAGAAAGTCTGGTCGGTACCATTTTGAGTGTTTGTGCGTATGGCGCGTGCTTTGCTCGCCTTCCTAAGTGACACAAACGCACGTGCTGGGCTGCGGAGATCGTGCGCAGGGCTGTGAAAGTGTCAACAAATTTAGAATCGCCTTAAGAGTGGGCTGGCGTATCTAGGTGTGCCGGCCACCTGACGAACGCGCATAACTCCGCACCGTTTGATGCTATTCGCATTAACGTAGATAATCATTCCCAAAGGATGGGTTCTGCTGATTTTTCGTCTAGATTATAGACCCTTTCAGGCAACATTTCATGGGTGCCGCCATCTCGACTTCACTGACACTGCCGCCATTGCCGACCTTCATTTTGTCGCCGTTGCTCCGCGCCAGGTGATGCATCGGCCACCATCGGAGTTCGTTTTCGTGTTCTTTTACGTTCCGCGTTGAAATAGTGTGTTTTCTTTAGGTCTTTTTGATATTTCGGGCTTTCATTTATTCATTTGATATCTATATTTCAACTATAGCTCTTGCATTTTTTTATTTGTGGAATGAATCGGACAGCGAATGGATCGACGATACAAGATTATGGCCTAGGCTTCAGAGACCATGTAAGTTCATCACAATGTTTTCGTTTTTGGCGCTAATAGAGGGCAGTCTACACCATTGCGACATATCCACGCTTTAGACATTGTTTCGCTAGTCGAAGCCGAACCGCATGTAAGCGCTTTTAGGGTGTGTTCAGATAAGATCGAACACGCGAGTCCAGGTTCGCATTTTTGTTTTTCTTCATATTTTTATATGTTACTCCCCCATATGTGGAGGGAACGAAATCACAAATGTTTTCTAAAAAAAACAAAAAGTCTCTAAAGAAAAAAAAAAAACATGACTGCCCCAAGACGGCAACGCCGTTTTCGGGCTTTGTCTGTTCTGTCAAGTTTGACTGCATGTAATAGGCAAACTAAAAACACCAGAAAACTGAATATTTTTCTGGAAGCAGTGGACTATAGTTACTACATTCTTGAATGTTTACAGTGTTCTCAAAATTATACATCGCGCGTGCAGAAATTCACAAATGTGGCTGCTTTAACGTTTTTGACCCCATTTTTGTGACTCGTTATATTGTTAGTAGTGTTAAGGATATTAAACTGAAACTTTTTTCATTTGTCCTTCCTAAACGTGTCTCTTACAAAAAAATAAATTGCTGCTCTAGTGTTTAATTCAAAATATATACAGCGCTTCAAACATATTTGAAATTGAAAAGTTCCGCAACTTCAACGTGCAATTAAAAAAAAAAAAACCATCTTCGATCTTTTTAATATTTGGAGGAATCACTCTCCTCTCCACCCTCGTAAAAGTCCATTAAAAACATGTTGCATCATTTTGTTTCCGTCAAAAGTACAGCGCTTTGAAATGTACCTCCCCACGGGGACATGTTCGCCCAAGGTCACGGCCGCAGTGTGGCCGCCTCCGGTAGAACTTCTCATAATGTCCGGTTTTTACTTGTGCACAAGTTCGAATTACACATCTGGACCGCTCTAAATGCATGTATGAAGTGCACGTAGCTCAGGACAGCAGTTCGAAGCATGGAAGATGCGAACTAAGACGAGCCCGCCCTTCGTGCTTAATTGTTGCATATGCCACTGCACGGTCGCGCGAACTGAAACACAACCACCCGCACGAGACACAAGTGTCGATAGAAAGAAAGAACATATATAACCTGCCGTGTATTACGTGCGTGTCCGCCGTGTATAGCGAACACAACCTATTGAGCCCAAACAACGGCGGATGCAACCGGAGACGCCGGGAGGGAACAGCCGGGCGGCGAGCCACGGGACGCCTGGAAGCAACAGACTGGGCGCGATCGCAGGCCATAAAAGACGCTTTTCGTAACACCAACCGATTGTAACCTGAACATTTATATCGATATATCTTCGCACTATACCAAATTAACCGGCACATCACATAACCAAGAAGCTTCCAACCTTAAACACACGAAAAGGAGGAGGAGGAATATACTTTATTATGGCGAACCTTAGCTGCGAAAGAAAAGAACAAAACTATAGCCAAAAACGAACTCTATGGCGCGGCATCAAGTCAAAGTAAACGTGCGCCGCTGTACACTTCACGTGTTTACACTTTCTTGTCTTGGTCGGACTGCGCACGCAGGCATTCATTTCATACCTCGTGACTTCAAAACCAATAAAGTATGAACCATACTCTCTCTCTCTCTCTCCCTGTTCCGGCGTCGGGCAGAAGGGAGCCAGTCCAGTATCTGCGTGGCATATGCCTTGCTAATACGCGTCGTGTCACAACGGAGTTTTCAGCTATGGCATGGACTTACAGCGCCAGCAGAGTTTTTTGTGCTGGCTATCTCAGCAAACACAAAAAGAAAGTCACAATGCAGATAAATTTTCGCAGCGTGCGAGATATCGGTGTTAACTCCTGAAGAAGATTTTGCCCCAGGAGACATCCGGTGAAGTGAAAGAAACAGATTACCTGTGCCAGCATTGTTTCCTGTATTTCAAAGCTGAAATACAAAGTGCACCAGAGAGCTCCGACAGTGGTGGGGACGTATTTATCCCAGAAAGTGAGTCCGTTCCCTATTGAAAAATATTTTTTACCGGAATGTCATTTCCAGTAAAAGTCTATTTTACTGGATTATGGGACTGTTTTCACTTCCAGTAAAGCCGTAGATTACCGGAATGTCGCCGGATTTTTTACTGGAATGTCACCGGTTGGTTTACAGGAATGTTACCGGCTTTTTACCCGAATGTCACCGGATTTCTACCGGAAGTTTATTTCCAGTAAAAATCTATTTTACTGGATTATGGGACTCTTTTCGCTTCCAGTAAAGCCACAATTTACCAGAAGATTACCATATAATAATATCTTTATTATCTTCGAAAAATACATGTGTGCGTGCTGGCCCACGAAAGCAAAGATGCTTGTATGTGAGACCAGGCAGCCAATAAAATACCGTGACACAGTGAACACTAGAGAAACAAAACAAACAAACAACAATAACGTAGGAATGTGGGCAACGAATACGCACTAAGTAATGATATAATCATTATTGCGCGAGCGTGAGGCACCATTCTCTTACATTCCGTTTTACCGCACGAAAGGATGATATGTTCAGCAAAGACTCTGGCAAACTGTTGAAGATTGGCCGGAATTCATAGTGTTTTTTCTTTCTTTTTTCGGAAGTCAACGGAAGCCATTTAGGAGGAAGCCTGTGAACCGTGGTTGGTGCATGTTTACCAGATGCTGGACGATTCGGTAACAATAAAAGTGGTTAGTCCACAGAGACCTGAAGGTTCTATGTATCTATTTAACCGGGTCGATACCAGTGAAACAATTTGCACAGCTGTAGACAAAAGCAATCGGACCAAATAGGAACAAACGAGTTCTTTGTCGCAAAAGATATCTTTCAAGGTACTTACAATGCCGCTGGGTAAATTCCTAGACGTACGGTAATAAAACCGCGCAGGTGCACCACACGGACACACACAGGTATGATCTCAGTAGCACGTTTAGCGAAAACCACGAACGCGCGAAACGAACATCCGCCGCCGTTGAGAAATCACGGGCACAGATCACGATGTCGTCCCTGATGTCGTCGCCGCGGGTGCAGCAGGTGTCAGTAGCACGCTTAGCGAAAACCACGAACGCGCGAAACGAACATCCGCCGCCGTTGAGAAATCCCGGGCACACTCACGATGTCGTCCCTGATGCCGCCGCCGCGGGTGCACCATGGCGTCAGTAGCACGCTTAGCGAAAACCACGACCGCGCGGAACGAACATCCGCCGCCGTTGAGAAATCCCGGGCACAATCACGATGTCGTCCCTGATGCCGCCGCCGCGGGTGCACCCGGCGTCAGTAGCACGCTTAGCGAAAACCACGAACGCGCGGAACGAACATCCGCCGCCGTTGAGAAATCCCGGGCACACTCACGATGTCGTCCCTGATGCCGCCGCCGCGGGTGCACAATGGCGTCAGTAGCACGCTTAGCGAAAACCACGACCGCGCGGAACGAACATCCGCCGCCGTTGAGAAATCCCGGGCACAATCACGATGTCGTCCCTGATGCCGCCGCCGCGGGTGCACCCGGCGTCAGTAGCACGCTTAGCGAAAACCACGACCGCGCGGAACGAACATCCGCCGCCGTTGAGAAATCCCGGGCACACTCACAATGTCGTCCCTGATGCCGCCACCGCGGGTGCACAATGGCGTCAGTAGCACGCTTAGCGAAAACCACGACCGCGCGGAACGAACATCCGCCGCCGTTGAGAAATCCCGGGCACAATCACGATGTCGTCCCTGATGCCGCCGCCGCGGGTGCACCCGGCGTCAGTAGCACGCTTAGCGAAAACCACGAACGCGCGGAACGAACATCCGCCGCCGTTGAGAAATCCCGGGCACACTCACGATGTCGTCCCTGATGCCGCCGCCGCGGGTGCACAATGGCGTCAGTAGCACGCTTAGCGAAAACCACGACCGCGCGGAACGAACATCCGCCGCCGTTGAGAAATCCCGGGCACAATCACGATGTCGTCCCTGATGCCGCCGCCGCGGGTGCACCCGGCGTCAGTAGCACGCTTAGCGAAAACCACGAACGCGCGGAACGAACATCCGCCGCCGTTGAGAAATCCCGGGCACACTCACAATGTCGTCCCTGATGCCGCCGCCGCGGGTGCACCATGGCGTCAGTAGCACGCTTAGCGAAAACCACGACCGCGCGGAACGAACATCCGCCGCCGTTGAGAAATCCCGGGCACAATCACGATGTCGTCCCTGATGCCGCCGCCGCGGGTGCACCCGGCGTCAGTAGCACGCTTAGCGAAAACCACGAACGCGCGGAACGAACATCCGCCGCCGTTGAGAAATCCCGGGCACACTCACAATGTCGTCCCTGATGCCGCCGCCGCGGGTGCACCATGGCGTCAGTAGCACGCTTAGCGAAAACCACGACCGCGCGGAACGAACATCCGCCGCCGTTGAGAAATCCCGGGCACAATCACGATGTCGTCCCTGATGCCGCCGCCGCGGGTGCACCCGGCGTCAGTAGCACGCTTAGCGAAAACCACGAACGCGCGGAACGAACATCCGCCGCCGTTGAGAAATCCCGGGCACACTCACGATGTCGTCCCTGATGCCGCCGCCGCGGGTGCACAATGGCGTCAGTAGCACGCTTAGCGAAAACCACGACCGCGCGGAACGAACATCCGCCGCCGTTGAGAAATCCCGGGCACAATCACGATGTCGTCCCTGATGCCGCCGCCGCGGGTGCACCCGGCGTCAGTAGCACGCTTAGCGAAAACCACGACCGCGCGGAACGAACATCCGCCGCCGTTGAGAAATCCCGGGCACACTCACGATGTCGTCCCTGATGCCGCCGCCGCGGGTGCACCATGGCGTCAGTAGCACGCTTAGCGAAAACCACGACCACGCGGAACGAACATCCGCCGCCGTTGAGAAATCCCGGGCACAATCACGATGTCGTCCCTGATGCCGCCGCCGCGGGTGCACCCGGCGTCAGTAGCACGCTTAGCGAAAACCACGACCGCGCGGAACGAACATCCGCCGCCGTTGAGAAATCCCGGGCACAATCACGATGTCGTCCCTGATGCCGCCGCCGCGGGTGCACCCGGCGTCAGTAGCACGCTTAGCGAAAACCACGACCGCGCGGAACGAACATCCGCCGCCGTTGAGAAATCCCGGGCACAATCACGATGTCGTCCCTGATGCCGCCGCCGCGGGTGCACCCGGCGTCAGTAGCACGCTTAGCGAAAACCACGAACGCGCGGAACGAACATCCGCCGCCGTTGAGAAATCCCGGGCACACTCACGATGTCGTCCCTGATGCCGCCACCGCGGGTGCACAATGGCGTCAGTAGCACGCTTAGCGAAAACCACGACCGCGCGGAACGAACATCCGCCGCCGTTGAGAAATCCCGGGCACAATCACGATGTCGTCCCTGATGCCGCCGCCGCGGGTGCACCCGGCGTCAGTAGCACGCTTAGCGAAAACCACGAACGCGCGAAACGAACATCCGCCGACGTTGAGAAATCTTGGGCACAGTCTTTTTCGCTCGCTGGATGCTTCTGAAGCCGGACGGACAAAGAGGCGTAAGAAACAGGTCACTGAAAGATATTTTCTTTTCATCTGCACACCCAGCTGCTCTGGAAGATACAGGTCGCACACATGGAACGAGAATCCGAGACTGAGCGTTCGTTCCTGGCCGGCCGTTGCTCGTTGACGGACAAAGAAGCCGGTTTTCTTTAAAAAAAATAAAAAAAGTCAGCAAAACGATTTTCTCGCATTTTCCCCACGACCCAATGCGAGGGAGAGAGGGTGCGTGGGGACTCGTCCTTGGAGCGAGGCACCAAGGACGCCCAGTCCCCGGCTCGCCTCGGCTTCCCCCTCCCTCGTGTCGGCTTTGAGTGAAGTTCGGTAAACAGGGAAGCGAGTCACCCGTTTCGGTAAGATTAAAACCGGGTCGTCTGGGAATCGAAAGTGGCTGGCGGTGACATTCCAGCGAAATCTGGAAACCCGATGCCGATGAAATTACAGCAAAATCTGTTTGCCGGCAAATAATCTCGCACAGACTGCAGGTAAACTGGTTTCGAATGAAAACGGGTGAAAGTGCCCACCTTTTTGGATCGTCAAAACAGTTCGCTGCACGCACTTCTTGAGGGTTGCAACGTCGTCCCGAGCTAAAACTCGCACTCACGAGAATGCCGCCCGAGTGGTCTCGTACCTGCTCTGCCCCGACTTTTGCCTGTCGCAAATAGCAAGTTGCCGGTGATCGCTGCTCACCTTTTGGATCGTCAAAACTGTTCGCTGCACGCACTTCTTGCAGGATTGCAACGTCGTCTCGAGCTCAAACACGCACTCACGAGAATGCTACTGCATTGGCGGCCACCATTACAAACTCAGCTAGTCCCCCTGCTCGTCTTGGCTTCCTTGCCTTTAGCCGTTCCCCTTTCGTCGGCTACCAGTGAAGTTCGGTGTCTGGCAAACGAGAGTGGCTTCCGGTAGGATTCCAGCGACGGGTAATCGAAAATGGTTCTGGCAAAACTTTCAGCGAAAGTATCTTCCAGTAATATTTCCACCACAGACTGGTAAACGACGCTGGTTTCTGGTGACAATGAGTGGAAATTAACCCGTTTCCACTGAATGTCACGGGAAGTTTTTGCCGGATTTTAACCGAGAGTGGCTCCGGTAAAACGTACACCGGAATCTGGTAACTGAAAGTGGCGGCCGGTAATATTTCCACCAAAAAACTGGTAAACTACGCTGGTTTCTGGTGAAAATGAGTGGAAATTAACCCGTTTCCACCGAATGTCACTGGAAGTTTTTGCCGGATTTTTCAATAGGGAATTGACAAGCTGAATCGCTACGTACCGCCCACAAAGGTTTCACCACTCAAGCCACCAAGTCAAGTAGCAAGCCGCTGCTGAGAGTCCCATGAGAAGAGGAAACAAGCAGAAATAGAAGAGGCCGTGGTTTCCGATGTTCGTACGGGGATTCAAACAGCCTACGGGACATCAGACGTTTCAGGACCATCCCAAGATAAGTGCAACACGTGCAGCGAGTGGATGACAAACTTTCGCCTGGCATACGCTGCATGTGCTTCCCACCAGGAACGCTGCCGTCTACTGACGCTCCTTCCCCCATCCCTGACCAGGAAAGAGATCGAAAGTGCCGTGCCGGAGGCAACAGAGGTACCTCATCAACAAATCTCGCAAACTGAGAGATGACCACGGTGTGTGGTCGATACCGGATCCCTACTGAGATGCAAGGTGAGCGAAGAGGAATTGTCAGTGGCGCTTGAGTACTTTACTAAGGACGAACTGGGCTGCTCAAGACAAAGCCCAAACCAGAGAGACGTCATTTGTGTGTTACTAAATGACAAAAAACAGTACATGTCCAAGCGCTTTATGACGAGGTCAATCCGCGAGTCATTTCGTGTGTTTAAAAATGCACACCCCGAAACAAAGATTGGCCTCACAAAGTTTCATTCCTTGCGACCCCGGTGGGTCAAGTGTGCCCCCCAGAGAGAAGTTTGTGCATGTATATATTGCGCAAATGTTAAGCTTTGCGTTGCGGTTCTTGAAAGCGTGAGCGATAGGGACGTCAACGTCTCGGACTTGGAATTATTGTACATTTGCTCCCCGCCGACCAATGAATGCCGGCTTGGCGATTGTGCACGATGCCCCAAGGACCGCCGTTTTACGCTCGAGCGGCTTGGAATCCCAGAAGAAGCAGAGATTTTGGTAGCAGCCTCGGAGTCCGGCAATCTGATAAAAAATCTTTGGATTCAATGACATTCATGAACGAACTTCAGACACTGGTAGGAAGATGGATTCCTCATAATCAGATCAGGTTAATTCAAGGAAAGGCCATATACACAGAAAAGCGGTGCGAAGAAAAGGGGAAGCCTCGTGCTGCATTTTGATTTTGCAGAGAATTGGACCGTTGTTCTTCCCGATGAGGTCCAAGCCTACCACTGGCATAAGAAGCAAGTTTCGGTTTTTACATGCGTTGCTACAACAAGAAAATCCACGCGTAGCTTCGCTGTCATCAGCGACGATGTGTGCCACGACTCCGCCCACGTCTGCTGCGCAATCGAAAAAATAACAGACTGGCTTGATGACAACGCTCCCGTGCACTCGCAAGTGACTTTTGTAAGCGATGGAGCAGCGAGCCACTTCAAGAACAAGTATCAACTACACGAGTTCAGAAAATTAGAGTACCCTGCAGCCAAATGGCTATTTTCCGCCACTGGGCACGGCAAAAATGCATGTGATGGTGTTGGAGGGCTTGTGAAGCATCAGGCTACTCTACACAACCTGCGACAGCCGGCAAGCATGGCAATCCAAAATGGACAAGACATGTCAAGAATACTGTCTCAACATCTCAAAGGGGTCAAGCTGCTCTACTTGGGTACTTGGATGAAACTGAACTTGTAGAGTTCCGGAACCGGAAGAAGGAAGAGTGGAGCAACGTGCGAGCCGTCCGTGGAATTCAGAAGTGGCACGTATGGCGAAGTCGCAGAACGGGGCAGAACTCGGAACTAACTGTTTTCCGGACCGCGGAAAGCGCAACGACGATCACTATTTCATAACCGCTGCTTGAACATGTTGAGTGCCGATGTATTTTTATTTATTTTACAACAATGACAGACGACGCACCAAGAGACAGCCGGAACGAGTGGACAAGCCAAGGTGTCAGCGATTTATTAAAACAGTTGCCTAAAGATGTAGTAAAAGTGCTGATCCTCAATCCCACCGAGGAGTTGTGTTCAGTTCTTACGTTTACTTCGCGAACCCTGGTATGGTATATCGTTTCGTTCTAGGTATTTACGTTTAAGCTCGCGCGACCGTGCGGTCGCGCGACCCGGCGTCTCCGGTTGCATCCGCCGTTGTTTGGCCGATAGGTCGCGTTCGCATCACGCGAACACGCACGTAATACGCGGCAGGTTATATATGTTCTTTCTTTCTATCGACACTAGTAGTCTCGTGCGGGTGGTTGTGTTTCAGTTCGCGCGACCGTGCAGTGGCATATGCAACAATTAAAGCACGAAGGGCGGGCTCGTCTTAGTTCGCATCTTCGATGCTTCGAACTGCTGTCCTGAGCTACGTGCACTTCATACATGCATTTAGAGCGGTCCAGATGTATAATTCGAACTTGTGCACAAGTAAAAACCGGACATTATGAGAAGTTCTAAACAAAAAAAAGGAAGGCGGCCACACTGCGGCCGTGACCTTGGGCGAACATGTCCCCGTGGGGAGGTACATTTCAAAGCGCTGTACTTTTGACGGAAACAAAATGATGCAACATGTTTTAATGGGATTTTACGAGGGTGGAGAGGAGAGTGATTCCTCCAAATTTTAAAAAGATCGAAGATGTTTTTTTTTTTAATTGCACGTTGAAGTTGCGGAACTTTTTAATTTCGAATATGTTTGAAGCGCTGTATATATTTTGAATTATACACTAGAGCAGCAATTTATTTTTCGATAAGAGACACGTTTAGGAAGGACATATGAAAAAAGTTTCAGTTTAATATCCTTAACACATAACGATATAACGAGTCACAAAAATGGGGTCAAAACGTTAAAGCAGCCACATTTGTGAATTTGGCACGCGCGATATATAATTTTGAGAATACTGTAAACGTTCAAGAATGTAGTAACTATAATCCCCTGCTTCCTGAAAAATATTCAGTTTTTTGGTATTTTTAGTTTGCCTATTACATGCAGTCAAACTTGACAGAACAGACAAAGCCCGAAAACGGCGTTGCCGTCTTGGGGCAGACATGTTTTTTTTTCTTTAGAGATATTTGTTTTTTTTAGAAAACATTTGTCATTTCGTTCCCTCCACATATTGGGGAGTAACATATAAAAATATGAAGAAAAACAAAAATGCGAACCGGACTTGCGTGTTCGATCTTATCTGAACACACCCTTTAGCGAGTGACGAGACGAGCGACGACGACAACGACGAGAGTCAGCGACGAGCAACGGAGATTTCTCACCGTCGCCCGTCGCGTCGCTCAGTTTTGAATTTCTGGAAAATGTCGCTCACCGTCTTGGTCGCTTGCTTCCGTCGCTTTCATGCGGTTTGCCTCGTCGCGCGACTGACCGAGCGACGGCAAAGAAGGTTGCCGTCGCTTGTCTTGATGCTCGCAATATCGCTTGCATGCGGTTTATACTTAATATCGCGGCGCCAATGGTTTAATGCTGTGTGCATCGAAATTAGTCAAGTATAAACCGCATGTAAGCGATATGGCGAGTGACGAGACAAGCGACGGCGACCCGCTTCGCTGTCGCTCGGTTGATCGTGTGACGAAACAAACCGCATGGAAGCGACGGGAGCAAGCGACCAAGACGGAGACGACGTTTTCAGAAATCCAAAAACCGAGCGACGCGACGGGCGACAGTGAGAAGTCTTCGTCACTGACTCTGGTCGTTGTCGCCGTCGCTCGTTTCGTCGCTCGCTAAAGCGCTTACATGCGGTTCAGCTTTTACTTGCGGAAACGATGTCTAAAGCGCGCACATGCAGCGAGAAGCACAACTGCGGTAGCCTTACTGCGTCAGTTGAAATTCCTATATGTCGCAATGGCGTTGACGGACCTTTATTACCGACAAAAACGAAAGAATGTGATATTACATGGTCTCTGAAGCATAGGCCATAATCTTGTATCGTCGATCCATTCGCTGTCCAATTCCATTCCATAAATAATTAAAAAAAGAACTATGTGAAATATAGATATCAAATGATTAAATGAAAGCCCGAGATAGCAAAAAGACCTAAACACATGATTTCAACGCGGAACGTAAAAGAACACGAAAAATGAAGCTCCGGTGGTGACCTCTGCGGCACACAATGCGGAGCAACGGCGAGAACACCGTACGTCGGCTATGGCGGTGGCAATCAGTTTGTCGAATAACGTTTCATGGACAAATCGTTTCGTCGACAGTGCGATGTTTCATCGACAGATCGTTTCGTGGAAACGAGCGCCCGCTCGTTTCATCGACAGACGTTGCGACGTTTCGTCGACAGCTCGCTGTGCCAGCTCAGCCGCTCCGCCAGCTGCTCCTGGCGGCCTCTGCGCCTGCGCGGCGCGCGGCCTTGTGCCTGGGTGTGCTGGGTGTGCTGGCCTGGTGTGCTGGGTGGATGGATGAATGGATGAAAGATGGCCGACTGGGCCAAGTAGGGCGAACCAGTGCGCAGCCATCTTGTCTCACTGACTTAAACTATCTAAAAAAAATGTTTTTTTTGTTGGGGGGAGGGGGGTGCACCGACGGGTGGTTCTCATTCGAACCCGTTCGCATTTCTACCTTCTCGTTTTCACCTTCTCATTTCAACCCAGCGCAAAACAACTTTCGCTTTTCTCCCTTTCTCACTTAAACCGTTCTCAAAACAAACTTTCGCGTTTTGACCATTCTCAAAACGACTTTTCTCATTTTAACCCTTCTCCTTTCAAACTTTCTCAAAACATACTTTCTGGTTTTGACCATTCTCAAAAAGACTTTTCTTCTCATTTTAAACTTTCTCATTTCAAAGTTACTAAAAATATACTTTCTGGTTTTGACCATTCTCAAAACTACTTTTCTCATTTTAACCGTGTAATGATCAGGCTAGGGAAAAGCAATAATTTCAGCATACACTCACGGGAAACCAAAATAAAAGAACCAATGACATTATGAAGTCCAGGCACCTGAAGTTTTATTACGCCTTGAGATGCTTCTTGGAGAATGACATCTAAAATGCATGCCAAACCACGGCATGACGGATGACAGATAGGCAAATATACAATGATCATAGATCTATACGACCACTCCGACATAGGTTGTAAATAATTCAATATCCTCACATGGCATGCCAGATGAGCATAATTTGCATCCGATGATTCACGACTGAAATGAAGAAAAAGATCTGTGCATGGTAAGAAAGCTCTCAAGCCACGCAACATCGCACCCACACATTTCGAAAAAAAAAAGGAAAAAAACACCGCCTTGCCAATGGCAGGATCTCCCTTTCTGACTTTCTAAGAAAGGCGAAGGCATTCTCTGGCCTTTGAATGGTCCGTGTTTTGTTGCTGTGGTCATCTTAAATAGTTTAACCAATTACCATTTCCTGCGTTGATAATGCTTGCGGGAACA
This sequence comes from Ixodes ricinus, assembly GCA_037355805.1. Taxonomy (NCBI): domain Eukaryota; kingdom Metazoa; phylum Arthropoda; class Arachnida; order Ixodida; family Ixodidae; genus Ixodes; species Ixodes ricinus. Next base: position 57,300 of record JAZHYW010013751.1, on the reverse strand, counting down.
AAGTTCCAGAATTAAGCTTTACCGAGCATGGGATCGCATTGAGGTGCGATGACTGATTCTGCGGCAAAAAAATGTTTTGTACTATGCGTCTCGAGAAGAGCCGTTCAGCGGCCTAACGATTAGCCATACGGTTTGAATGGCATAATGCTTTGCGAATCACTTGTAACGTGACGGCATGGAAAACAAAATATTTATGTGAACATATTTATATGGCAATGGATACTATGCAGAAGGATTAAAATGATCCATGCGGAGGTGGGCACAGGATCGCCGGCCGCTCCCTGCTGGTGGCGCTCTTGAGTGGTGGCGGCGGCGTTTTGTGAGCGACGATGTGCACAGTTGGGCGAGAGACCCGCCGCGGCTGCTGCTTTGTGATGCTGCCGGTGCGGGCGGTAAGCGATCGCCAGTTAGCCTTGGTGTGGAACATGACATTAAGTGTTCGCGTCGGTGCACACTGGCACAGGTAGACCACGAAAATAGATCGACACACATGCTTGAATTGTAATAATATGTACAATGGCGACTCTGGCGGGATTTTTGTTTTAGAGCGCAGCTCTTAGGCGCCCGTTTCCGGCTTGAGCGGCGTCGCCGTCGGCGTCGGCGTCGGCGTCGGCGTTGCTGTCGGCGTCGCCGTCGGCGTAACCGCGCGGTGCATGATGGGTAATTTTCCCCGCTAAATTTAGCGGGAAAATTTTCCCGCTAAATCTAGCGGAAAATTTTCCTGCTAAATCTAGCGGAAAATTTTCCCCGCTAAATCTAGCGGAAAAATTTCCCTGCTAAATTTAGCGGAAAACTTTCCCCGCTAAATCTAGCGCAAAAATTTCCCCGCTAAATCTAGCGGAACATTTTTCCCCGCTAAATCTAGTGGAAAATTTTCTCCGCTAAATCTAGCGGAAAATTTTCCCGCTAAATCTAGCGGAAAAAATTTTTCCCGCTAAATCTAGCGGAAAATTTTCCCCGCTAAATCTAGCGGAAAATTTTCCCCGCTAAATCTAGCGGAAAATTTTTCCCGCTAAATCTAGTGGGAAATTTTTCCCGCTAAATCTAGCGGGAAATTTTTCCCGCTAAATCTAGCGGAAAATTTTCCCGCTAAATTTAGCGAAAAATTTTCCCCGCTAAATCTAGCGGAAAATTTTCCCCGCTAAATTTAGCGGAAAATTTTCCCCGCTAAATTTAGCGGAAAATTTTCCCGCTAGATTTAGCGGGGAACTCCCCTCCCTCCTCGAGGTCACGTGACCCCCAGGCCACGTGACTCCCCCTCCCCGAGGTCACGTGACCCCCCCCCGTGCCTTCCCTCCTCCTCAAGAGCTGCGCTCTAATTCGGTGTTACAGGGAGTTGTAAACGGCTTTCATTTTTTGTGTGCTTGTTTTGTTTTAGATCTGGTTATTTTTTTACCAAATAACAATTGTCGTGGAGTAGCCGGCACGGTTATTAACAGTGCCAACACTCCATTGTTTTTACTATTTCATTAACACAGAAAGAGAGAGACTGGTTGAAATTCCAAGAGCACACTAAAAAGGAAGACACGCACATTGTCAAACTATATGTTGAAACGATACGGGTTGAAACGCCAAGTACCTGTTTTGAGACGGAGTTTAATTAAACAATAAGGGTCTAAATAGAAAGCGGGTTCAACCGAGAAGGGCATAAATAAGAAAAGGTTAAAGCTCAAAGAGCGTTAGGCGATTGGTTTGAAATACGGTGTTCAAATGAGAACGGGTTCAAATGAGAAAGGGTCGAAACGTGAAAGGTTAAAACGCGAAGGGCGTTTTGCGAATGGGTTCAAACGAGAAGGGTTCAAGTGAGAATGGGTTCAAATGAGACGGGTATAAATGAGAAAGGGTTGAAACGCAGAAAGGTTAAAACTCGAAGGGCGTTTTGCGAATGGGTTCAAACGAGAAGGGTTCAAGTGAGAATGGGTTCAAATGAGACGGGTATAAATGAGAAAGGGTTGAAACGCGAAAGGTTAAAACGCGAAGGGCGTTTTGAGAATGGGTTCAAACGAGAAGGTTCAAGTGAGAATGGGTTCAAATGAGACGGGTATAAATGAGAAAGGGTTGAAACGCGAAAGGTTAAAACGCGAAGGGCGTTTTGCGAATGGGTTCAAACGAGAAGGGTTCAAGTGAGAATGGGTTCAAATGAGACGGGTATAAATGAGAAAGGGTTGAAGCAGCGAAAGGTTAAAACGTGAAGGGCGTTTTGAGAATGGGTTCAAACGAGAAGGGTTCAAGTGAGAATGGGTACAAATGAGACGAGGTATAAATGAGAAAGGAGTTGAAACGGAAAGGTTAAAACGCGAAGGGCGTTTTGCGAATGGGTTCAAACGAGAAGGGTTCAAGTGAGAATGGGTTCAAATGAGACAGGTATAAATGAGAAAGGGTTGAAACGCGAAAGGTTAAAACGCGAAGGGCGTTTTGGGAATGGGTTCAAACGAGAAGGGTTCAAGTGAGAATGGGTTCAAATGAGACGGGTATAAATGAGAAAGGGTTGAAACGTGAAAGGTTAAAACGCGAAGGGCGTTTTGGGAATGGGTTCAAACGAGAAGGGTTCAAATGAGAATGGGTTCAAATGAGACGGGTATAAATGAGAAAGGGTTGAAACGCGGAAAGGTTAAAACACGAAGGGCGTTTTGCGAATGGGTTCAAACGAGAAGGGTTCAAGTGAGAATGGGTTCAAATGAGACGGGTATAAATAGAGAAAGGGTTGAAACGCGAAAGGTTAAAACGCTTGAAGGGCGTTTTGAGAACGGGTTCAAACGAGAAGGGTTCAAGTGAGAATGGGTTCAAATGAGACGGGTATAAATGAGAAAGGGTTGAAACTAGGAAAGGTTAAAACGCGAAGGGCGTTTTGAGAATGGGTTCAAACAGAGAAGGTTCAAATGAGAGATGGGTTCAAATGAGACGGGTATAAATGAGAAAGGGTTGAAACGCAGGAAGGGTTAAAACGCGAAGGGCGTTTTGAGAATGGGTTCAAACGAGAAGGGTTCAAGTGAGAATGGGTTCAAATGAGACGGGTATAAATGAGAAAGAGGTTGAAACGCGAAAGGTTACGACGCGAAGGGCGTTTTTTGCGAATGGGTTCAAACAGAAGGGTTCAAGTGAGAATGGGTTCAAATGAGACGGGTATAAATGAGAAAGGGTTGAAACGGGAAAGGTTAAAACGCGAAGGGCGTTTTGGAGAATGGGTTCAAACGAGAAGAGGTTCAAATGAGAATGGGTTCAAATGAGACAGGTATAAATGAGAAAGGGTTGGAACGCGAAAGGTTAAAACGCGAAGGGCGTTTTGCGAGATGGGTTCAAACGAGAAGGTTCAAATGAGAATGGGTTCAAATGAGACAGGTATAAATGAGAAAGGGTTGAAACGCGAAAGGTTAAAACGCGAAGGGCGTTTTGAGAATGGAGTTCAAACAGAAGGGTTCAAATGAGAATGGGTTCAAATGAGACGGGTATAAATGAGAAAGAGGTTGAAACGCAAAGGTTAAAACGCGAAGGGCGTTTTGCGAATGGGTTCAAACGAGAAGGGTTCAAGTGAGAATGGGTTCAAATGAGACGGGTATAAATGAGAAAGGGTTGAAACGCGAAAGGTTAAAACGCAGAAGGGCGTTTTGAGAACAGGTTCAAACGAGAAGGGTTCAAACGAGAATGGGTTCAAATGAGACGGGTATAAATGAGAAAGGGTTGAAACGCGAACGGTTAAAACGTGAAGGGCGTTTTGCAGAATGGGTTCAAACGAGAAGGTTCAAGTGAGAATGGGTTCAAATGAGACGGGTATAAATGAGAAAGGGTTGAAACGCGGAAAGGTGTAAAACTGCGAAGGACGTTTTGCGAATGGGTTCAAAACGAGAAGGGTTCAAGTGAGAATGGGTTCAAATGAGACACGTGTATCAAATAGAGAAAGGGTTGAGACGCGAAGGTTAAAACGCGAAGAGCGTTTTGAGAATAGGTTCAAACGAGAAGGGTTCAAATGAGAATGGGTTCAAATGAGACAGGTATAAATGAAGAAGGGTTGAAACGCGAAAGGTTAAAACGCGAAGGGCGTTTGAGAACAGGTTCAACGAAAGGTTCAAGTGAGAATGGGTTCAAATGAGACGGGTATAAATAGAAAAGGGTTGAAACGGGAAAGGTTAAAGCGTGAAGGGCATTTTGAGAACGGGTTCAAACGAGAAGGGTTCAAGTGAGAATGGGTTCAAATGAGACAGGTATAAATGAGAAAGGGTTGAAACGTGTATGCGTTCAAAACGCGAAGGCGTTTTGCGAAATGGATTCAAACGAGGAAGGGTTCAAATGAGAATGGGTTCAAATGAGACGGGTATAAATGAGAAAGGGTTGAAACGCGAACGGTTAAACGCGAAGGGCGTTTTGAGAATGGGTTCAAACGGAAAGGGTTCAAATGAGAATGGGTTCAAATGGAGACGGGTATAAATGAGAAAGGGTTGGAAACGCGAACAGGTTAAAACGCGAAGGGCGTTTTGCAGAGCTGGATTCAAAGCAGTAGAAGGGTTCGAAATGGGAATGGGCTTCAAATGAGAACGGGTATCAAATGAGAAAGGGTTGAAACGCGAACGGTTAAAACGCGAAGGGCGTTTTGCGAATCGAGTTCAAACGAGAAGGGTTCAAATGAGAATGGGTTCAAATAGAGACGGATATAAATGAGAAAGGGTTGAAACGCGAACGGTTAAAACGCGAAGGGCGTTTTGGAATGGGTTCAAACGAGAAGGGTTCAAATGAGAATGGGTTCAAATGAGACAGTGTATCAAATGAGAAGGGGTTGAAACGCGAACGGTTAAGACGTGAAGGGCGTTTTGCAGAATGGGTTCAAACGAGAAGGGTTCAAGTGAGAATGGGTTCAAATGAGACAGGTATAAATGAGAAAGGGTTGAAACGCGAACGGTTAAAACGCGAAGGGCGTTTTAGGAATGGGATTCAAGCGAGAAGAGTTCAAATGAGAATGGGTTCAAATGAGACGGGTATAAATGAGAAAGGGTTGAAACATGAAACGGTTAAAACGCGAAGGGCGTTTTGGGAATGGGTTCAAACGAGAAGGGTTCAAATAGAGAATGGGTTCAAATGAGACAGGTATAAATGAGAAGGGTTGCAAACGCGAAAGGTTAAAACGCGAAGGGCGTTTTGCGAATGGGTTCAAACGAGAAGGGTTCAGATGAGAATGGGTTCAAATGAGACAGGTATAAATGAGAAAGGGTTGAAACGCGAAAGGTTAAAACGCGAAGGGCGTTTTGAGAATGGGTTCAAACGAGAAGGGTTCAAATGAGAATGGGTTCAAATGAGACGGGTATAAATGAGAAAGGGTTGAAACGCGAACGGTTAAAACGCGAAGGGCGTTTTGAGAATGGGTTCAAACGAGAAGGGTTCAAATGAGAATGGGTTCAAATGAGACGGGTATAAATGAGAAAGGGTTGAAACGCGAACGGTTAAAACGCGAAGGGCGTTTTGAGAATGGGTTCAAACGAGAAGGGTTCAAATGAGAATGGGTTCAAATGAGACAGGTATAAATGAGAAAGGGGTTGAAACGCGAACGGTTAAAACGCGAAAGGGCGTTTTGGCGAATGGGTTCCAAACGAAGAAGGGTTCAAATGAGAGATGGGTTCAAACGAGACAGGTGATGAAATGAGAAAGGGTTGAAACGCGAACGGTTAAAACGCGAAGGGCGTTTTGAGAATGGGTTCAAACAGAGAAGGGTTCAAATGAGAATGGGTTCAAATGAGACAGGTATAAATGAGAAAGGGTTGAAACGCGAACGGTTAAAACGCGAAGGGCGTTTTGAGAATGGGTTCAAACGAGAAGGGTTCAAATGAGAATGGGTTCAAATGAGACAAGGTATAAATGAGAAAGGGTTGAAGCGAACTGGTTAAAACGCGAAGGGCGTTTTGCGAATGGGTTCAAACGAGAAGGGTTCAAATGAGAATGGGTTCAAATGAGACGGGTATAAATGAGAAGAGGTTGAAACGCGAACGGTTAAAACTGCGAAGGGCGTTTTGGCAGAATGGGTTCAAGCGAGAAGAAGGTTCAAAGTCGAGGAATGGGTTCAAATGAGACAGGTATAAATGAGAAAGGGTTGAAACGCGAACGGTTAAAACGCAGAAGGGCGTTTTGCGAGATGGGTTCAAACGAGAAGGGTTCAAATGAGAATGGGTTCAAATGAGACGGGTATAAATGAGGAAAGGGTTGAAACGCGAAACGGTTAAAACGCAGAAGGGCGTTTTGGGAATGGAGTTCAAACGAGAAGGGTTCAAATGAGAATGGGTTCAAATGAGACGGGTATAAATGAGAAAGGGTTGAAACGCGAAAGAGTTAAAACGCGAAGGGCGTTTTGCGAATGGGTTCAAACGAGAAGGGTTCAAATGAGAATGGGTTCAAATGAGACAGGTATAAATGAGAAAGGGTTGAAACGCGAACAGGTTAAAACGCAGAAGGGCGTTTTGGGAATGGGTTCAAACGAGAAGGGTTCGAAATGAGAATGGGTTCAAATGAGACAGGTACTAAATGAGAAAGGGTTGAAACGCGAACGGTTAAAACGCGAAGGGCGTTTTGCGAATGGGTTCAAACGAGAAGGGTTCAAATGAGAATGGGTTCAAATGAGACAGGTATAAATGAGAAAGGGTTGAAACGCGAAAGGTTAAAACGCGAAGGGCGTTTTGGGAATGGTTCAAACGAGAAGGGTTCAAGTGAGAATGGGTTCAAATGAGACAGGTATAAATGAGAAAGGGTTGGAAACGCGAACGGTTAAAACGCGAAGAGCGTTTTGGGAATGGGTTCAAACGAGAAGGGTTCAAATGAGAATGGGTTCAAATGAGACAGGTATAAATGAGAAAGGGTTGAAACGCGAAGACGGTTAAAACGCGAAGGGCGTTTTGGGAATGGGTTCAAACGAGAAGGGTTCAAATGAGAATGGGTTCAAATGAGACAGGTATAAATGAGAAAGGGTTGAAACGCGAACGGTTAAAACGCGAAGGCCGTTTTGAGAATGGGTTCAAACGAGAAGGGTTCAAATGAGAATGGGTTCAAATGAGACAGGTATCAGTGAAAGGGTTGAAACGCGAACGGTTAAAACGCAAGGGCGTTTTGGGGAATGGGTTCAAACGAGAAGGGTTCAAATGAGAATGGGTTCAAATGAGACAGGTATAAATGGAGAAAGGGTTGAAACGCGAACGGTTAAAACGCGAAGGGCGTTTGCGAATGGGTTCAAACGAGATAGTTCCAGATACGTGGTTGAGGGTTCACCTGATCTTTGATCCCGCTTCCCAAATTTGAAGCGTTCGGCTATCACCAACCGCTTTGGCGAGTAGAATCGACTTAGGAGTTGTACGAGCTCTTCATAAGTCCTCTTGCTCGGTTGCTCAGGAGACGACAGATCGCGAAGTCTGGAGTAAGTTTTCTGTCCGATGGCAGTGATCAAAACAGAAACTTTCATCCGATCGGTCTTGATTTGCTCTTTTTGCAACTCGAAATACTCTTGAAGGCGTTCCTCGTACTCGTCCCAGCTTGTCCCTTCCTCATAAGGTCCAATCGAACGCGATAGGTCGTCCATGATGCACAGTACCTGGTTCGGTCGATTCTTGCCCTGGTAGATCAGGTCTAGGTTGACTCCTCGTCGCCACTTTGTTGTGTTTCTAAGGTCATGGAGTAATCGTAGTCGTTACGAATAAACCTTTAGTACACATAGAACAACTACTATTTACAATCAGGGTGATTCCGGTATCGGCAGACGGCAGCGTTCGGCTGGCTCGCTGGCTCGCGTCGGTCAGCTCGAGCTCGCTTCTTCCTCGTCGTTCCGTGCGTCTACTCTTGGACACAACAACATCGAGTTCCCGCTGAATCTAGCGGGAAAGGTGAAGTGGTGTGTCTCGTCATGTGACGATCCGGGCACGTGATATCAATTTCTCCGCCGACATTGGCGGGGAAACTTAAATGTTCTATAGGTCACGGTACGTCGAGTCACGTGACCTCAATGGACGTCACGTGACACAAGCACCGCTTCAGTTTCCCGATAAGTTTAACGGGAAAGGCAGGGATGGGCGGACGCATAAAATGTTAAGTTCGAAAAGTTGCGCTGAAAAAGAAAATTCATGATTTAGTACATCAGATATAGCGCAAAACAGCAGCAAGTAACAAGCAATACAAAATATAAACTAGCAAGCTTGTAACAATATCTGAGTTCATTCAGAAAAAGAAGGGCGAGGGAGCAAAAACGCCGATGATAAGATTATCATCTGCGATTTGGCACCACTATACTCTGTTTCACCTTATGATGTACCGCAGGAAAGGCTGCAAGCGCGAGCTCCTTGCTCTGGGCACATCTCGGCGGCACAAGCTCTCGTGCGTTAAGAGTAGCTCGCAACGCTATGAGCTCGCGCTTCAGCTTGTCTGCGGTACAACATACAGGTGAAACGGAGTATAGCCTCGCGCCCGCTGCGCGGGTAACTTCAGCGCAACACCACGCTTCCCTCGTTCTCCGAGTCGTCTTAAAATTTACTGATTTTCTTGTTCAAGATTACACTCGAAAAGTTTCTAATTATAAGCATATATTTTTTAATAACTAGAAGGTTTATTATCAAACTTTAGTTGTTTATCCGGCTTATAGTGAACAATAGCCCTCTATATTTTGTTCTTCTGGCCATGCAACACGCCTACGCTGGCCACATTAGTGTAGATTTTACGGCCTACTATTTTAACAATCGTAAAGACTACAGAAAAAAAAGCTGTATTTTGTTATACTATAAATTTGTGTAATTTTTTTCGTCTGTATTTCAAGAATGTACTTGTTGTGCGTGACTTTCATTCAGGAGTCGCAATATCGCTAAAAAAATTAACTACAAAAATAACACCAGTGAGAGAACAGGCTGTCAGGCGATCGTTAGCCGGCTCATGTCGCTAACGGTCATCAGAACCATGCTTACGCAAAGAATAGCGTCGTCGCCACTGCGCATGGGCCGAGCGCCAACTGCTTTGCGCGCCGTATATTAGCGTACGCTCTCTTTTTTAGAAATAGCGCGCGTATAGATTTTTGCATCGCTCATCACACGGACCAAAAGTGCTGAGTCACTGAGCTGTGGACGCATGCGCGGAGTCTGATCTACCGCACCACAGCAACAGCGCATGCTCAGAAGGCATTTCCTCCAAGGAGGATTCGGGATAAGAATTTGGCTAAAGCCAAAACGAGCACAGTTAAAAAAAAAAAAATGGCGGCTCCCAGGACTGCAGTGGCAGCCACTTTGTTGGCGTCGTGAGCACGACGTCGGCGGCATCCTCGAGACTGCGATTTGCAACACAGCAGGACATTGCACTCCTACGGGAGGGGCACGTGAGAAACGTTTTGGAAGACCCAGCAAGGTGGGCCTCGATCGACGGAAACTTGGGGCTTGCTACGGGAGAACGTTTCATGGGGGAAGTTAGGGTGTGCCAAGGGCAGTACACACTATACCTCTCTTGCCGAGGCGACGCGAACGGACACGATCGGTTGACCGCTCCCGTCGCATTGCCATATTTATACGAATCTGAAATTTTACTATAAACTTCTGAATTTACAGCATTTCTTGTGTGAAATAAAAATGGTTACTGCATCTTGGTGGCGCTGCAAGCGCGAGATGCTGGACTTTTCCGTCGCGGCGGAGAAACACTATTCTAAAACATTGGAGTTGTATACTTCGTTTCACCTTATGTGCGAGCGAAGGCAAAGCTGGAAGCGCGAGCACGAGCTCCGTGCGTTCAGGCTTTGCTCGAGCGCGCGAGCTGGGGAGAAACGCAAAAGCGCTGGTCTCGCGCTTCTGGCTTTGGCTTCGCTCGCAGATAAATTGAAACGAAGTATAGTAGACCGTTTTCGCAGCCCACTAAGCACCCGGATAGCGCTCCGTAATCCGCCACAAGACCTTGAACTAGCAGACAAGGCTGGCGGCGCGCATGCGCAGCTGCGGCGTTTTCTTCACGGATACCGTAGCGGAGGAGGAAAACGGTCCACTACGATTCTCTCGCGTACCGTGCGCTAACACAAGCGCTAAATTTAGCGCTAGCGTGCGCTGAAATTGCGTACGTTATGGTAAAACTCCATATTTGCTTGGGGCCGGGTTGCGTCGGCAAACATGGCGGCGCCCTTTCCACTCGCTTCGGAGCAAATTCGTCATGGTCGCTGCAGTATCAACCACGTTCATCGGCAGCAGATGGTGCGGCCGGCGGCTTTCGCTTCGCTGTATCTCACCCAGATCAAAAGAATGAGGGGTGAGCTCGCCCCATTTAAAGATCGTCCTCTGATTCTGGCCGTCCGCAAGCCTAAACAGACACCGTTCATATGGCAACGGTTCGCTACTCCGAGACTCCGAGTGGAGTTTCTTGGCTCGATCGGCCGAACGTTTGTGGAAAGTTACCTGTAGCCAAGTTTTCCAAGGCTTCCAAGTCGCTCCAGCTCAGATCTAAATAAAGCACCTGCTCGCAGAGTATGCCTCGCCTACGTTCGTCTCAGTTTCAGCAAAGTTGAAATTGAGCGAACCGGCTCGCTAAAATAGGAGAGCTCTCACTTTTTATCCCCGCAATCAACACATGATATCACCAACAACAAGAATGCAGATGTGTGTAAACAATCTTGGGCATGAAAATTTTTATATTTTTGATAACCACGTAAATTTCAATAGAAAATTAGATGAGTTTATTTTCCGTCGTTAGGAGTGCTCTGTCGTGTTTTGTTGCATGCCAGTTTTATTGGGATTCGCATTTTTAAAAAAAGTAAAGCTGAGCACGTTGTACAGCTGTACAACTTTTTTATTGTGCCACATTGCGGACCATTATTGGTTGTTTATTGGCACATATGAAAGCTTCGTGATGATGATGATGGTAAAGGCCTAAATCTTCACGGTCAACGCGGCACACAAACGCAAAAAAATGCAAAAACAAAGAAACTAAGAACGAGCGTTAAATTAGAGCGCTACGGATTGGATTGTTTTGTCAGAAAAAACTAACAATATATATATATACTGATTTTAGATTGTCTTTTGTAATAGCCGGGTTGATTTGATTCCACCTTAACTATGATTTGTAAACAGAAAGTACTTGTTAAGCGCATTAGTTTTACTCTCTTTTAATGTTTTTTTTTTAATATTACATTTGTTAGCCACGTTGGCGCTGCAAGCGGCAAACGCAAGCGCATGCCGTGGGTTTCCCGATTTCTTGGGGACACTCAAACGTTGGGAGCCCCTGCCCTCCTACCAGAACGTGTGCTGCCATTCGTTCAATGTTGCCAAGCGTCTCTTTTTGAAGCATGCGCCACTGAGCGCCGAGAGATACTCAATCATTACTTTTAGATCATACAGTCAAACAAATAAAATAGCGCAAAAAAGACAAGGACAAGAAGTATATCAGACAAGCGCTACGTCCTTGACTTTTTTGCGCTCTTTTTATTATGTTTAACTAAGACGAACCAACCAGCCCAACAACGTCACTTACTAGAACATACAGGCAGTGGCGTCACTACGGGCGAGGGGGACCGCTTCGTGCAGCGCTAAGGGGGTGCAACTGGGCAAGGGGGGGGGGGGCTGCGTGTTTCGAGAGCGGGGGCTGTCGCCGGGGAACTTGATTCCGCTAAATTTAGCTGGGAACCTGAATAGGTGCATAGGTCATGTGAAGTCAATTTTCCACTAGATTTAGTGGGAAATTTATTATATTAGAGGCGACATACATAGACAGAAATCTGTGAAGAGTATCTTAATAATGCTATCGCAATAAAAAATCCACTCAGTAATTCTACTTTTTACGGAAACATATACTAGTAATTGATTACTTGTAAGAAAAAGAGCAATTTATTTACAGCGAACGTTACCGCAGAAAATAGGTAATTGAAGCGTTAGAAAGTTGCAATAAAATGTAATTGATTACAAATTATTAGTTACCTGTAACTCGTTACGTAGAAGTCTGCCCTTAGAACATCCCAACATGGCAGCGCACAGGACCCCTTCTTGCAAACGTATATATATGCTTGCGTAACATGGGTGATTTTCAATGCCACGACGCAGAGCCGAACGCAGGTGTTTCGATCAAGGTGATACGTTTGCGCGTCACAAGCAAATTCTCGTTGGACGCGGCACATATGTTCCTAATCAGTCGATTGATCAACTCGCTCTTCGCTAAATAGCACCTGCCTTCCCCGCGCGAGGCACGTGCAGTAAACGTCCACACGATGTTGCCATCGTTGGGTTCCGTGACCGCCCTGAAATGCAAGCGCGTCACGCAAACAACCGTAGGTAGCTGGTACAGATGTCCTCCGGCCAACCCTATATAAAGTCCAACATCAGAAAGACGGCACCCATTTTATACCCGAGTCGTGAGCCGGAATCAATGAAATTCGAGTTCGTAGAGATCGTGTCGAAATGGTAGGGCACAATCAGCGGCCTGGAAGCCCGCCAAACGAAGTTCTCGATTAATTCCACAAGATTCGCTGTACAAAGAGTAGCGATGGCTGTGCTTGATCACCGCGGTAATTGAGAGTATTACTTCACTTCACCCCCCCCCACCCCTACCCCCGTCTCTTCCTTATCGCCCTCTCCACCCCTCTCTCTCTCTCTCTCTCTCTCTCTCTCGACAGCCCTTCATTTTAGATTTAGCCCGACATTCTTGGTTTTCTCAGACCTTCCGGCGGCACGCCAGTTTCTTCAAGTCCTCCGCAACGGACGTCCAAGACTAAACCCCCAAAATGTACGGCACGGCGTTCGGCAACGCCACATCGGGCCTCTTCCCCCAACGCGACCCACGAGTCATCAGCTGGTTTTTCGCGGGAAACAAGTGGTTCCTGATCACCCTCCTCTCCGGCTACGTGTACGTGGTCAAGGTCGCAGGACCACGGTTCGTGAAGAACCGTCCACCGTACGAGAACCTCAAACCGGTCATCATCCTCTACAACCTGGCCATGGTGTTCCTCAACATGTACTTCGTCAAGAACTTCCTGACGAGGTCCTATGTCGGCGGTGGATACAACTACGTATGTCAGGGGATCGACTTCGACGCGGACGACCAAGTGACCAAGAGTTCCTCGTGCTCGTCTGGTGGTACTTCTGGGTGAGAGTGGCCGACTACCTGGACACCTTATTCTTCGTGCTCCGCAAGAAGGACTCTCACGTCTCCTTCCTCCACGTCGTCCATCACATCCTGGTGGTCTTCAACGGCTGGTACGGTTTCACGTACGGTGCCGATGGCCAGGCCGCCCTGGGCATCATCCTCAACAGCTTCATCCACGTCGTCATGTACTCTTACTACTTCCTGTCCCTTCTGGGCCCGGCCGTCCGCCCGTACCTTTGGTGGAAGCGCTACCTCACCCAGTTGCAGCTGGTGCAGTTCGTCATAATGACCGTTCACATTATGATCCCACTCTTCGTCGACTGCGGCTATCCGAAGGCCCACTCGGCAATTGCGGCCAGTGAAACGGTGTTCTTCACCATCATGTTTCTGCGCTTCTACGTTAAGGCCTACAGTGGCAGGAAAAACTTTGGTCAACGACACGAAGCAAAGAACAAGGTTCAGTGAGTTTCTCCACATTCCAATTGTAGCCAAAATCAACAAATTACGCCTGGTGTGCGAAGTCCAAGGAAGACTGACAAAGTGAGAGTGCAGCCAACACTGTGGTTTTCAGCTGATGCATGTGTTTGAGTGAACAGAAGCATTGTTCAAGGATTACTCAGCTTTAAGTGAGGATGCCAGATCCCCAGTCGAAGCCTGTGTTAACGGGGATAAAGCGTTCGCAAGGCGAGCGATGCAAGGTACGCTCGGGACGCCTTTGGATTTTTGTACAAACTGTGAAAAATATTATACATCTAGAATTTAAATTCAATGAGTCTGATTCCGCAGCGGTATGTTTTAAGCTGTATTGGACGAAAATTGCAGCACGGTCCAAGGAAATTATAGACTCGTTAAGGAACCCGGAGGAAGATAGTGACGCCGGCGTCACTTTCTTGTGAGTTAGCGCTTGTCCTGTCTACATGTTCTGTCCTTGTCCTTTGTCTAACCTTTGCGCTATCTAATTTTTATAAAATATTAAATTTTAACTATTTCGCTTTACTATTTCACTTAACTATTTCGCTTTTTTTTCCTCAAGAACATGTACCTTTAATATCTTTCATTAATTTATTTTATTTTTTAACTCTAATATCTTTAGCTCTAATACCTTTAATATCTTTCATTAAATTATTTTATTTTTTAGCTCTATTTTAATCGCGTCAGTCGTGATTCTGGGGAATTACAACTGCTCCCGGATTGCGTTTTTTCGGAGGGTCGTAGATGGAAAATGTTTTCCCTAAATGTAGCGGAGAGGTGAGCTCAAGTGAACATCACGGACGCAACATCGCGGTGTCACAACACGTGATACCATTACGTCACACGACACTGTGACATTACGTGACACTGTGTGCCGCGTGACCGCCCGTATATAGTGTTCCGCCTCAAGCGCAAACTTTCTGCCTTTGATGACAGTTCGTCGGCGAAACGCAACGATCACATGCAAGAGGCGGAGCTTCCACTGCATTTTTAAACCGCGTCACACTGCTCACACGTCATACAAAAAAACAAAAAAGTTCTTGCGGACTCTGTTTTTGGTCCCAAAAACTGTCCTTTGTACGAAGCAAGCATGCATCGAACATGCGTGAACATGATGGAAGATACTTCCGTCGTCATGTTTGGATACCGCGTATTTTGCATGATGTACGCGAGCAGTGTGATTGCGACTATAGCCTGCCACGGACAGTCTGTGTGCAGCACCTCGGCATGTAGTTTCCGCAGTTTATTCGCAGAACAAGGCAAGGAACTTGAATGTTCGAGCAGTTTCGTTTCTTTCACCCAAAGTAGGGCTTTGGGTGAAAGGACTCTGGTTACGTTACGACTTCGAAGCGCCAGATGGGCAAATCAGAAGGGACTTGCGGAAAGTTGGACAGCGTACATAACAGCCGAGCCCATTCGTCCAACTCAACGAATCCCTCGCACGCTTCGAAGCAGGTAACATCAGCCGGGTTTGTACGGTTGGCATTGAGAGGGCTCTTTATGGCCGGCCGCCCACACCACGTGTCATACATGGCTTTCTTACAGAAGGCTCCAGGCCCTTCCTTAAAAGGTGTTTTTTCCCCCGACTTTGAAGCTTTTTATGGAAATGATTCACGCGCTCTTCCTGTTTCTATACCGCAAATAGACACCAAGTCCGTTTGCAGAACTCTTATTTAGCGTCGCGGGAGCAATATTTAGAAAAGAAACGGGCAGATATTGCGACCGACCATTTCAAGAGACGGTTTTCACCACTGAAGATCCAAGACATGTACAATAAAAACGAGCTAATAATACGATAAACGAGGAACGAAGGACTAAAAACGCAGGCAAGTTGGTAAATTGTTTTCATTATATAACCCTAGACACAAGAAATGATTACAAAATTAAAAATAAAACGGATACGCACACATGCATATCGTTTAATGTTGTGGCGGTTATGTGCATGTCAGTTCAACGGTGTGTGTGCGCACGTTCGTTTTTCTTTATTTGTGTTCTCTCGCGTTGAAGCAGGAAACAAAAAATGTGGCTTTGTATTTGTTCTCGGTTATTACTACACTACGTCTACCCTGACGTTAGCGTACGACATTCCGTCATTGAATAAAATTTCACTTTTGCTTTCGCTTTCTAGAGCTACAACTATCAATCGCTTACATCGTGGGTGTATAAGGGACCCGTGAAGAGTTGGATCAAAAAACGATTTAGCTATCCGTATTTCCCCACAGTTAAATATGTAAAAAAAACATTTTTTAAATGTTTATATATGTTTAAGTTTCCTAGGAACAAGTGAGGCGTTTAAGTAATATCTGAGCAAGCAACGAGCAAAGGTATTCAAGTACTCTATTTTGAATCGCGCGTACTACGTGACTGTCACGGTGTCCACCAGATCGCTCCGACCCTCGCTGAGTGCGACATCGAACCGGTATAGGCGAATTTGTTCCGCAACCTTTAATGGTTCCCGGGAACTCGCCGCAAAAGCTTATAAAACATTCAACAAATGGCCCCGAGCTTCGTTCGAGATGCACGTCACGAAGGCGGGTCCGATCGCCTCTACGAATGATTAAGGAACAATCACGCCGGAGAAAGTTCACCACCCGTTTGCGTCAGCGACCGCAGTAACCGGTTTTCGTGCATACCCTATTCCACGTTACGTCCGAGCGCAACAGACGCTATATGCGATTCGATGGAGCCAATCGAGCAGCGCCGGGATCATACGGATAGATGAACGCATCCTAACGGATGTAACCTTTCATAACGTGTGGTAGCTTGCGCCACCTAGCCTAGAATTAAAAAAACAAAAACATCATTCCTCTTTTTCTTATGTGCGTCATTGGTTCAGTCGCGGTGGTAGCAAGCCCACAAAGACAACGAGTGCCATGACGAAGCACTTTTGACGCTGCTTAATTGGCTATATTAAATCGTAGCGTCGACCGCTGTTGGCCTTGACGAGAAAAACTGTGTATATATAGGTAATGTTGCTTGCGTCCATCGTGCGAACAAGTATTTTGTAATAATTTCGTGAAGTAATGATTTCGAAACTTTACCGGCACGTGTTACAAGATCAAAAAGTTGTAAAGCGTCGGTTGCAATAGACCGTCTAGAAAAATGCGCAATGTACGGAGGTGCAGCTTAGCGAGGGAAAGATAGAGGGACACGAAGGAAATATGTCTAGTAAAGGGAAAGTAAATTCGGCTTTTATACCTGAAGTAATCAGGACACACGTAAAAGAGTGCTGGGGCCTGAACTATATTTTCGCAGCTGGGCTGCGCATGAGGTCGGAAGTTCAATTAAGATTGGAAATTCGACCAAGGAGCCTAGGCAAGATTGGCTTTGGGACCGCGTGGGAACACACCAAATGAAGGTGTACACGGGGTCACGTGGGCTTGTTGTCCATTGAGAGCGGAGGGGAAATTAATAAAGTGTTATTGGAACGAAGGTTAAGACAAATAAAGGACACGCGGTAAGCGCGGAAAGTATACGAGCAATTATACATAAAAAAATTAATCAGAAAACAACCGAACGAAACACGAAAGCTGACATGTATATACCTACACACCAGTGGCGGTACTTATTATACTAGTTCGGTGGAAAAGAGAAAGGAAAAAAACAACAGAAATGTGAGAGTGTAGAATGTAAGAGAAAATCAGCTTTAGCAATGCAGAGATAACAAATAACGTGATATAAGGGAAAAAAAAGGTATTTAATAATTCACTGGGAAGCTCTTCACTGTTTGTGGTGAGGATGCCAGTGCTTAGAAGAAATTCATATCAGGCTAAATTTAGAAAAAGAAATCGATATATATATATAGACACATATGTGCCGTCTGCCATAATGGGAAAGAGGCGCTAGAACGTGTGGTTTTGAAGTGCACGGGGCTTCGTCCTGCACTCTTGAAAGGGATGGCGTACTTGGCGGGAGCTCCGGGTTTCGCTGGCGATGAAAGAAGAATGTAGGAACAAAACTCTATAATCACAAAAAAGCGTGTTCATTTATATTTTCTTCACTTATTAATTATTTATAATCACAAAAGAAAATACCCAAAGAAGCGTGATAATACACAAAATTGAAGGGGTAGATAATTTAACGAGAGACATAATTTATAGTAAAAGCTAAAAAGGAGGGGTGTAAATGTTTCTAGGTAAGGTGGCGCAAGCTACCACCCTATACAAAGGGTACAACTAATATCATTCATCATCCTATGATAGAAGACATACGCCTGCTGGAAATGTTCTGGTAGTTTTCACAATGCCTTGGAAGAAAAAGGTCGTCTTTACAACGCCTCGCAGGAGAAGAGTGTTTGGCTAAGGAAAAATGAGAAAGGTGGGCTCGTTCTGGTAAAACGAAGGGCTAAGGGAGCGAACGAGGCTGGTCTCAACCAAATCAGCAAATTACGGCCCTCATTAAAATTTAACAAATAGAAATATGTTTGCGTTTTGACGTAGCCTGCAACAAAGCACCGCAAAGACATCCCCTTTTTTCCTTTTTTTTTTATCCTCCAGCAAATTGTTTGTGACCAGAGACGGCCCAGTGGCCCGCACTGCGTCATATAGACCTTCAGCAAGACTTGTTGTTTGGTTTGTTGGTTCAGGGTGCTGAGTAAACATATATGCGCAAACACAAAGGACGAACACAAAGGAGCGGACAAGGACAAGTAGGGCAACTTTCAACTAGTTTTACGTGATGTACGAGGAACGGGACCAAGCAGCAGCGTCAAAAGAATCACTAGGCTTGTTCAGTTTATGATTGGTTCAGCGATGAAAAACACACAAGACCTGAACACATGAGATGCCCTTTGAAATTCTGACTCGTCTATAACTCATAGCATCGGCTGCGTCGGACGAACGAAACGAAGTAATTTATTCGAGACCAAACCCGAAAGGTGTCAGCAGGAGCATGCCCAGATAACATTAAATTCACTGTAAACAAACCTAAAAAGTAACCCGAGCTGCGTCGAGCCAGTCTTTCCTTTTCGTTGTCCGGCTTGTTTTTTTTTTTGCGAGTACACGCAAAAAAACTGGACGAGACTATATACATCAAGTATTTCCTAACCTGAAGAAAGCGAACAGGTACTACAATGTGCCTGTCGTGTTTTCTGCGCCACGCAAGCTTTGTTCGAATATTACCCGTGGAAAAGGAAAAGACACGGGGCTTCAACAAGAAGCATGCCAGACCGTATGTGGAATGCTTCACAGCAGTAGTGTACGAGATTCCGCTCACCTGTTGGAAAGCCTTACATTGTTCGAACGGGACGTTGCGTCAATGACCGGACACTAAAACGGGAGGCACTCACTTGATCGAATGACGTTTTAGCGAACGTTCATGTTTCACCGAATGACTCATTAGTGAATAGTCGACCGCCGCGAAGCGACGTTTACGGATGGGCCAAGTGGGTTCACATTTTTGTAATGAGCCGACGCATACTGTTGCCGCGAAGCGGTGTAAGCGCAGCGCGGGGTTTGGGTTAACACGCGCCCCCGTTATTCGCTAAAACGACGATTCGCTAAAATGTCACTGTTCGCTACAACGTCACTCGGTCAAGTGATATGGACCTGCACAAAAACAAAAGTTGTCGATAAAAAAAAAACTAAAGCAAATGCGCACTTGCTTATACATCGTGGGTGAGGCATCTACATATATGTGCTCCACGACTTCACGAGATCAGGATCCTGGTCAGGAGTGAAGATACACTCAGGAAGAGCTGATGGAAACGTTTTATAAAAGAAGGGAATGACCGTGTTAGCGCCACTTCGGTTTCTTTTTTAACAGTAAAATTTCCATTCTCATCTGGGTTGATACAGTGATTTTGGCAAGCCGGGAATTTTTCTTGTTATTTTATACTTTATTTTTTCCTTCCTTGATACCATGTTGCGTATGCATGCTCCTTCAGAACCTTTCGCGGTAGCATGGCCGTGAGAAAACTAGTTGAAAGTAACGCTCGTCCTCGTCCCCTTCTTTCTTTTTCTCTTCCTTCCTTTCTTTCTTTCTTTCTTTATTGATTTTGCAGGCCATGGCCGGCAGGGCGGAAGAGGAAAAGGCATTTCTGCCTGACGATCCCTCTCCGCTCGTTACAGCTGTACAGCGATAGACCTACTGCTAAATTACCCAAGCATCAAGAATGCAGGGATTTGTGTTCCACGCGCCGCACGTGTTGGCCTCAGCAGCAGTAACTTTTCTAAAGCAAATACCTAAACTAATTGCATCTTGCACGCGCGTTCTTCAAAGCTTTATTGGCACATTGATACTTTAGACCCATGTTGTGGTAAAAAAAACTATGTCCAAACTCCGGTCTAAAAACATGCTTTTCGTGCAAGGCTCGTCAAATTATGAGGCGCTGGAGAAATGCAGCATTCTGCGTTAAGTCCTTATTTCGAACTCTTTTTGTTCGCCTTCCGCCCATTGAAAAGCATGCGGGAAGGGCCTTAGAACGCACCTGGTATCGCTGCGCCGCAGCGTTCTTCCGCAACATATAGTTCGTCTGCGTTCCTCGCCGTCACCATGCCAACGAACGCCGAATGAATGGAAGCACGCACGGTACCGCCGCGTGAAGCCAGCAACAGCTGACGCCATTTTACGAACGCCGTCTGCTAGCCAAAGCCGAACGCGGTATGTCAGATCAACCAACCGCCTCCGCCGCCGCGCCGCAAGCAAAGACGACGAAGCTGAGACACGCCGACGGTGATCGAGCAAGCAACAACACCGCGGGACGACTGCAACAGCGGCATTTATTGGGATCAAAGGCGCGAAATAAGCAAGGACAATTTTTATTTGAATCATAACACGCGATGCCACGGTCGGCATCGGCCCAAGACAACAGTCAGACCAAACAAACTAAAGAAACAAAATGAATAAAAATAAAAATAAAAAATAAAAAGGAAGCCGTTCTCGGGCGTTGTGTGCTTTGATGAGAGTGTTGCTCGCAATGTTCCTTGTTTGTTTTCTTTTTTGTTTCTTTTCCCTAGAGGATGCCACGACCCTTATTTGAAGCTGATTTGTTAATTCAATAACAAACAACGCGTTGGAACGAAGGAGGGAGGGAGTCTTGGCGTCAAAATTCGACGTAGTCTAAATGAAAATAAAAGTAAGAATGCACAATGTATGCCGTACTGCAAGACCGCCGCCGACGACCGTTAGGCTATTTATTTTGTTTCTTTAGATTGTTATCGCGACCACTATTCCACCGTGCCTCAGATTTTCCGGCGGAGGTCCGGCAGTTTTTAATAATTATTATTATCGTCGTTTGAAAGGCACTCTTTCTTTGCTGCTTCGTGTTCGTTCCTGACGCCATAAAAATATGGGCGGGAAAAGTTAGCGCCACGTATAAAAAAATAAAAAGTTTAGTTCAAGGTCGGATTGGTTTGTGGATACAATTAGAGCAATAAATTTAGCCCAATAATTAATTAGCCAAATTATTTAGCTTTGTTATTAGCATCTTTTGTGTGCATGGGTGAAATACAGCACCCAACGAGAAGACATGAGAAGAACGCTGCAAGTGCTGGACCGTAGACCATTTAATGTCACCAAAATCCTGGGCCGGAGAACACTTGGCGGTATCAGTGTATCGTTTTTAAAGCGCTACAAAAACACGTCGGGGACACTGAACTTTTGGACCAACTTTGAGTCCGTGAGCGTGTGATGTGTGTGTATGCCATTCTTTATTTTCAGAGTGTAGGCGCGAAAAATCTACACGGACTAGTGTGGCCTGAGTAATGCAGAGTCTAGGCCAACATCTGGGTGGTGTTACTCAGGCCCTAGTCAGTGTGGATTTTTCGCGCCTATAATCTAAACAGAAAGAATATTTTTACGGCGTCAGGAACGAAGCAGCATAGAAAGAGTGCCCTTCAAACGACAATAATAATAATTATTAGAAACTGCCGAATCTCCGCTGGAGAGTCCGAAGCACGGTGAAGTAGTCGCCGCGATAAAAAATCTAAAGAAACAAAATAAATGGCCTAACGGTCGTCGGCGGCGTCATGACGGTCGTTATTTTCTTTTCTTTTCTACCACGTCGAATTCAGACGCCAAGACTCTCTACGTTCCAACGCGTTGTCAGCTTCAAGTAAAGTTCGTGGCACCCTCTAAATAAAAAAAAAAATAAAAAAATAAAAAACGAACATTTTGAGCAGCCAGAGCAGAACGGCCGCTCCCTCTCATCAAAGAAGACGCCGTCCGAAAACCCAACGGCTCTCTTCTTATTTTTTTCTTTTAATTCACTTTGTTACTTTATTTTGTTGTTGGGTTCGACTGCTCCCTTCTCTGTGACGATGCCGCCTGTGGACATACGTTTGGCGTTTAATTTGTCACGCGATGGTGTGGTCCGACCGATCAA
The DNA here is from genome assembly GCA_037355805.1 of Ixodes ricinus. Taxonomy (NCBI): domain Eukaryota; kingdom Metazoa; phylum Arthropoda; class Arachnida; order Ixodida; family Ixodidae; genus Ixodes; species Ixodes ricinus. The sequence continues at coordinate 35,453 of JAZHYW010013751.1, read as the reverse complement.
CCAATGAGTTTGTTGAAATTGTGTCACGAGGTATAAAATGGCGGATCAAATAAAAATAATAAATGCAAAGAAGCGCGCAGTTTCCCCAGTTTCCCCTCGGCGCTTTATTCTTCCAGAGGCGAGCGTCGCATTGCCATGGCGTTCAACTTGAGCCGTCTTCATGACGCCATGAAAGATCATCTTGAAGCAATTAATTTGCTTCAGCGCATGGGCCTGCTCCTGGCTCCTGGGTTTTCGTGCGTGTCCAGAGTGCGAAGCTGCGATGACAAGCTGCAAGTCCGCGACAGATCTGCGGATGGCTACACGTGCGGGTGCGGTGTGTGGATGACTCGTGCGGTGTACAAGAGGAAGCCGGTCAAAGTTCAGTGCCGGGGCCAGGTCTCGGTACGGAGCGGTTCCTTTTTCGAAGGATCGCACCTGACGCTTCTCCAACCCATGAAAAGCATCCTCCGGTGCCAGAACCTACCGTGCGCCGTCATTCAGCGGGAGTCTGATATCGCAAGTAAGACAATAACTGATTGGGCGAGCCTTTGTCGGGAGGTTGTGGCAAATGCCGTCTTTAAGCATTCAGGCATGATTGGTGGCGAAGGCGTGACTGTAGAATTAGACGCGAGTATGTTCGGTCGGCGAAAGTACCATCGCGGGTATTTAACTTAAGGCCTGGCCAGTGGGTTTTCGGCGGTGTGGAGCGTTGTAGCGGGTGCTGCTTTCTTGTTCCCGTGGAGACCTGTGACGCTAAAATCACTGCAAGGGCTAATAGCCGAGTGGGTCCGCCCTGGAACAAGAATAATCACTGACTGTTCGGCTGGCTATCGCAAGCTTGCAGATGACGCTCGCTTCACGCACCTCACCGTCAACCACAAGCTATATTTGTCCACGCGAACACTGGTGCGCACACAAATACGGTGGATTGCACCTGGGCCCACGTCAAAAACTCTCTTCCATCTGGACGGCGCGAGAGCCACCATTTCACTGGTCCCAGTCACCTTGCAAAATTCATGTTTTGGAGGAGAGACAAGGCGCGCGGAAACACTGATAGATTCCAGTCGTTCGTCGCCGTGGCCGCCAAAATCTAGATCCCCGACGCAGACAGGGCGATGGTTCTGACGGCCCCGGTGACTTCGAGTGATCCGCTGCGCTGAGCCCGTCGCCCGCCTGCGTGCATAAAGACGACTTATGCGCCAACCGCTTGTCAAGTACTCGTTACGTCAGTTATAGGTTCTGGTAGCGGTCTAAACGGCCCTTTTCAGGGCCCCCATATTTTGCAAACGGAGCTGTGTTCTGTACGCGGCACCCCGTGTCTCTGTAAAAAGTTCACAGGAAAGACCCAGCAGAGGTATGATACGTAGTCCCCAACTTGGATATCGCGTGTTATGATTCAAATAAAAATTGTCCTTGCTTATTTCGCGCCTTTGATCCCAATAAATGCCGGCGTTGCAGTCGTCCCGCGGTGTTGTTGCTTGCTCGATCACCGTCGGCGTGTCTCAGCTTCGTCGTCTTTGCTTGCGGCGCGGCGGCGGAGGCGGTTGGTTGATCTGACATACCGCGTTCGGCTTTGGCTAGCAGACGGCGTTCGTAAAATGGCGTCAGCTGTTGCTGGCTTCACGCGGCGGTACCGTGCGTGCTTCCATTCATTCGGCGTTCGTTGGCATGGTGACGGCGAGGAACGCAGACGAACTTTATCTTGCGGAAGAACGCTGCGGCGCAGCGATACCAGGTGCGTTCTAAGGCCCTTCCCGCATGCTTTTCAATGGGCGTAAGGCGAACAAAAAGAGTTCGAAATAAGGACTTAACGCAGAAGGCTGCATTTCTCCAGCGCCTCATAATTTCACGAGCCTTACACGAAAAACGCGTTTTTTTGGCCATCCCGCGTCCTGTTTTTTTTATCCGTAACATGGGTCTAAAGTATCAAACTGCCAGTGAACTCTTCCCACATAAAGAGTTTACCTCAATTCGGGGATCTGCTTGACTGCGCTCCCTTCATCGTTGTGTAGGAAATGACTGTGTTGTTCGAGGAACATGTTTCTTCGTACAAGCTGGCTGTAGTTTGGAAGGTGCCGTACGCATATAATTGATCGCGGAAAAGGGAGGCTCTGTTATCGTCGATTAAATAGGCTGTTCTATCTTACATAAAGAACAAATAAACGCCGCATAGATAACCTTTTGTCATGGGTTACGTATACTTTTATTTCTTGAGTAGACTGTTTTCTCGCAGCGGGGACGAGGGTAGAACCGCATCGAAATAGAGCAGCCATCTGGGCAGCTACGCGATCACGCTGAAGGCGCCAACGACAGTTTGCTCTGCGATCGGCGAAGCAGGGAAAACGCTCACTCCGGTAACTACTCTCAAACTCCGCGAATGTCCGCAAAACGTCGTTTGAACATGATATGTCCGCGGAGCAGACGGCCGTGAGGATGTCAAATAACTGATCTGAATCTAGAGGGCCATCGCATCGAACGTAAAGGCAACGTCGCGCTTCGGGCGCATAATCTGGCGTTTTCAGTATGAAGAAACGGAGTGGAGTTTGACTTCAGCGGGTTCACCAGTTGATAACCCTTTACAACTTCTTTAAGGAGAGAATTTCGATTGAAATAAACATCACTCGTGTTTCTCCTCGTCACTGATCTCCATGACAATTGCTGTATCGGGCAACCCCGCTGGGTCGCTGCAGCGTGACCGCGGCCAGAGCCGTATATTGGGAGCGTTTGGCCAATAGACGGGGCAAAGGCTGCCGCCAGTGCCAGATATTCCCCCCGCGGTTAGAGCGTAAACTAAATATGTGACAACGCGTCGACCAATCAGCAAACCGTGACGTCACAATATTGGAAACGACATTTAAAGAGGGGGAAATAGAAGCGTTCAATATCGCAGCAGCACCATGCACCGATCAAACGGCAGCCTGCAGATCCCCTTGGCCCGCGGCTGACCCACCTCAACGAAATGTGGACATCCTCCGCTATAGCAACAATCCATCTCGTCGTCATCTTGCATGTATATACTCATCGCATTATCATGTTCATTAGGCGCGGCACCGCGGGCCTCCATAGTACGGGCTGTTGCCTTTCCGCGGTGCCTCCGCTCTCCAGAGCCAAATAAAGATATTATTATTATTATTATTATTATTAACACAGTGCAAAGGGTGGGGCGCGCGAGCGTCTTGAGACGCTGTTGGCTCGGCTCGTGCGGGACCGTCTCAACCCGAGCGTCACAAAATCCTGCAGCGTTTTACTTCTATTTTTTTTTCTAAAAATTAGCGCACATTAAAGCAAACACGTCGCTTTACGCCGGAACACTGCAACTCCACCGTGTAGATAAAAAAAACACGAAAAAACGCATTACTTTTTTATCACAGAGCGACGTCCTCAGAGAACTATATAGCAGTGACTTATCAAGTTAAGGAATGATCTGCTCAGTTTAAACATAAGTTCTCGAAGGCCTTTTTACCGTCGCAAAAATTTTGTTATCGTTGCAGCACAGGGCTTGCTGGCTTCGCTGTAAAGAGAACACAACCGGAAGCTCTTTGTACCACTTGAGTACGTTACTGCGCACGTGACTCAGAAGACGATGTAAAAAGTGAGGGGTAGCAGAAACATCACTGTTTTATTTCTTTTTATATGAATAAAAGTGAATAAAAACTGGCGCGCACAAGCCAACATGTTTTTTTTTGTTCATTCTGGAAGTGGCAGAAACTAACTACCACAAGTATTGGTACGAAGTCCGAAAATTAAAGCACCACAATTTAGATGTCGGGATGCCCAACTACTCTTACGCATCCTCATATTAAAACCACACTGTTGTCCTCAGAAGGCCACAATAAAATCAACTCACACTGGGCATCAATTAAATATGACTTTTTTTCTGCACTACCCAAACTTGTTTGCTATTGATTTGTCACCGCGAATATCTGGAAGCTCCGCCAGATACTTCAGATTATTCTTTGGGTTGCAGCGTCATCATTCCAGTGGAACACGTCAATGTAACTTGTCGATGCTAGTCCAAATGTCACGTGTCTGATAATCGCTTTTCTTCTGACGCCAGAAGTGCGGGGTCTACACCTTGGGAGCTCGAGGCAATAAACGTTGTTAGGCACCTGCCTCAAACCAGAGTTGTTCCGTGCTCTTGACTGAGCGGCAGAAAGCCGCCGAGTTGCGACACACTGCAGGAACATTCACGGATTACCTTTGTCGTTGATGAAGGCGGATCCGTTGCTAGCTCACTGAACCTTGTTTTTCGAGCCATTCACTTCAGCCGAGGTCCTCTTGACGTTGTAGGCCTTCGCGTAGAATCGCATGAACATGGCGAAGAAGAAGGCAGCCTGAGCGAGGACGATGACCGAATGAATCTTTGGGTAGCCGCAGTTCACGAAGAGCGGAATCATGATGTGAACGATCATGATGACAAACTGCACAAGCTGAAACTGCGTCAAGTAGCGCTTCCACCAGAGGTACGGGCGGACGGCGGGACCCAGTAGTGACAGGAAGTAGTAAGCGTACATCACGACGTGGACGAAGCTGTTGAGAATGGTACCTAGGGCCACTTGTCCATCTGGACCGAAGGTCAGACCATACCACCCGTTGAAGACCACCAGGACATGATGGACAACGTGGAGGAAGGACACGTGGGAATCCTTCTTGCGGAGAACGAAGAAGATGGTGTCCAGGAAGTCAGCGATTCTCACCCAGAAATACCACCAACAAAGTTCCAGGTACTCCTTGGAGACCCTGTCGTTGGTGTCGTAGTCGATGCCCTGGCAGACGATGTCGTAGCCCCCGCCAAAGTAAGACAGTCTCATGTAGTTCTTTACGAAGTACGCGTTGAGGAATACCATGGAGAAGTTGTAGATAAGGATGACGGGCTTGAGGTTCTCGTACGGCTTGCGGTTCTTCATGAAGCGGGGTCCTCCGACCTTGACGAGGTACACGTAACCGGAGAGTAGCGTGACCAGGAACCACAGGTTACCGGCGATGAACCAGTCGATGGTCCGTGGGTCGCGTCGGAGGAAGCCATCGGTGGCGTTGGCGGTGAAGGAGTTCATCTCGCGGCTCGCTGGTGGCCGACTCTCCCGAGCAATGCGACGCGTTCTGAGGCCACCTACACCGTGCAAGAACGCGAAAAACTTAAAGAGGGGTCCGTGCGCAGCTTTTATGTACTTTGTGAAAAGGAAAACGAACACCGAAAGTATATGGCTACGCCCTCATTTCCCGTCATTACACGAGGAAGCTTGCAACGACGTTATCTGTAGTCCAAACAACTCCTTTTTGTGCAGTTCAAGTTGAATCCGCTGGCGATCTTCCAGGGAAGGTATTTTCCCAGCGTCATGAGAACGCACGCTACTCGACGTTTTGACGTGATTGGTTTGTTTAATTTTCGGGTCGACGGAACGGGCGTTTGCACGTCGCGAATTACCGGTAAGGCTCGTTTTCTCGTTTTGTCAGTTCGTTTAATGCACTGGGCGTGAGTTTCGAACGCCATTCTTTTTTAACGAGGAACAAAATGCGCGTACGTGTCCTAGGAACCCATGGAATCTTGTTGTGCTAATATTACTTCATAGGCATATATTCGCAAACTGTGCAACAAGCTTACTTTTTTTTTAAAGAAAAGAAAAGTATTGCGTTGTAGTATTGCTTATTACATAGCTTCAGTCACGGGACCGAGTAATTGTAATAGTTTGGTTACTATTACAGCAGCTGTTATTGTAAACATTAAATTCATTTGATTCGAGAAATTGTTTAGATTTCAGATAAGAGTGAAGACGCTCCTAAGAGTAAGAAGAAGAAGTGCGCAACAAACAAGTGCGTGTTTTAGACCGCTATATGCTTCGTTTCGCCCTAATACGCAGCCGACGCTACAAACCGAGGGGACCAATCAAACAGTGTCAAAAGTGCAACGTCATGGTGTTCGCCAAGTGTCTGCACGTGTTTTATCATCGCTGAACCCATCGTGCATACAGGGAATACCTAGTGACTGGCGCTTTTGCACGCCGTTCGATCGGTTCCATCAACTTGGAGCGATTCCATCAACTTTATATTGACGAACTATCATCGCACATCTAGTGTCTCAACTATGAAAACTAATTTATCACTTCCTGCTCTTTTTTTACGCCGAAAAATATCTCGTTTGTGTCTTTTTTATAAAATTTATCATTCCAATACTTTTCTAAAAAACAAACTAATGCTAAATCCTGTTTACATCTCGCCGCGCGTAGATCATCAATTTAAAGTCGGAATTCCTCATTGCATTACATCAGCCTATTATAACTCTTTTATTCCCAAAACATCTTCAGAGTGGAATCTCCTTCCCGCGCAATTAGTAGACATACCGTCCTCTGACTTGTTTAAAAGTGCGGTGACTGCCTACCTGTGTTAATATTTTTCTTTGTTTGTTTGCCTCGTTGTATAAATTTCTTAACTTGTTTACAAATTTTTCTTTTAACATATTTAGTGCTTGGCTTTTAGTGTTTGTATATTGTTTGTATTTCAATTTTTGTCTTGTACCACTCCCCTCTGTAATGCCCCAGGGCCTTGAGGGTACTGAAATAAATAAATAAATAAATAAACGAAGTATAGCATCTGGTTGTTGACAGGTCAACAACAAAGTTGAAGCTCCTCCCACCCCTTTCCACTTTAGTCGTGCCAACGCTGGAGAGGAGGCGACTCTCCTTTCCAGCGTTCACTCTGCTAAAGTGAAAAGAGGTGGGAGGAGCTTCCACTTCGTTCTTGACCCGTCACCAACTATAGTTAGCCTTCTGTGTATTCTTTCAAAACTATGCTCGGCTCATCTTTGTGTTCGACCAGACCCGTCGCTAACACTCTAACGGAGTCGATCAAGTATCTCCAAAGTTGCATTGTCCAGGCGCTCGTTGTCGTCGTCTCTGGGCCGTCTACTCTCTCCCAGACTCAATCCAATCACGCACAGAAGAAAGCGCAAGATCACGTGGCATTTCAGCCTGCCCGACTGCTTTAACCGGGAAAAGCAGACGCGCAGACGCGCAAAGACGACGAGGGCGCCGTGACGAAGCACTTTTGGAGCAGCTCGGTTGACCTAAATTTCCTAGATATGAGTTTCCTACAAGTAGCGACGTTTTTTGAAGCGCCGACTGCGTGACGGTACAGGTTTTAGGAAGCGAATGGCGGCGTAAAGCAGAAGAGTGAACTGAATGATGGCGTTTTGTTCTACGGAATGTGCTTCATCGTTAGTTTAGTTGTCGTTTGTTGTAAAAAGAAGCATCGAGGGACTTTAGGTTGACCCCATCGAATCGTGCAGCTTCGGACATTTTCTCGGTTATCTAACAGAAAGTATCGTACAAATGACAGGTTGTACGGGTGTACCTATAGAGCCGTTCAATCAGCTGTATACGCTTCAAAGTAACACCACTTCAGCCATCTTTAGCGCTTATTAAAACAGTTGTTGGCAATGATCCGAAACTCTCTATACATCTCAAATCTCAGAAAACGGTTTTCCGTTCTTGCGGAGATGTTCAAACCGTTCGCGAACAGAACAAAAACAATTTCGACCGAACTGCCCGACACCTTGTCAGTGCAGACCGACACAGCGTTTATACAGCAGCCGTCGTATTGGCCCCGCCTCCCAATACTGAAAATATTACCCGCCAGGAGCCCTTTTAAGGGCACAGGGTAAGGCCTATACACCCCATGCATTTAGGACATGTTGAGGACTATCTTTCTCTGAAATTTTATTTCATTCCATTTATTGGTACCCTCAGGGCCTGAAGGCATTACAGAAGGGGTGGGATTATTACGTACAAGTTAATAGAACGCTCAAATCACGAATCAAGTTCTAGTAGTATGGATACAGCATTTTTAAAATCAACAGGATTAACAATTGTGGCGATGGATGGGGAAAGGTGATTCCAGTCAGCAGACGTACGAGGTATGAATGATAGGTATTAGTGTGGCACTGTGGAATTTCGACTTTATGTATGTGATCATTGCGTGATGATATGTAGGATAACTCCAGTAAGACTTCAGTCTTAGGGATTGGGTTGGGAAAAAATATTTTCTGAAATAAACTTAACCGATGAAACTTTCGGCGTAAAGAAAGAGTTGGCAAGGATAGACATTTTTTCATAGAGGTTACGCTTGCTGTACGATGGTAATTAAAAAGTATGAAACGCACAGATCTATTCTGGACAACTTGCAAGGCGCCGACGAGGCTCTCAGTGTTAGGATCCCAAACAGCAGAAGCGTACTCAAGTTTTGGCCGGACTAGTGTTTTATAGAAAGAGTTTCAAAGTAACACCGAAACTAATACAAGTATCTCTGCCACACACACACACACACACACACACACACACACACACACACACACACATATATATATATATATATATATATATATATATATATATATATATATAAATTGTTATTTTAAAAATTTTAAAATAACAATAAATTGTTATTTTAAAAATTTTCAATTTGTTTTGTTATGTCTACTTTAATAGAAAAAACACAAAATTGCGAATAAAGTTATATATATATATATATATATATATATATATATATATATATTACGCAATTTTGTGTTTTTTCTATTAAATCAGACATAATAAAACAAATTAATTTTTTTAAATAACAATTTTTTTAGTAATGAAGTTGTGTGTGTAATGTAATGTAATAAAGTAATGTCTTGGTGTACTAAAGATGTCGAACACAAAAACTGGTACAGGCATATTTTAAATTCTAAATACATTACAACACCTATATAGGTGGCAGGAAAAAATATCAACGCTCTATATTGGCAGGTTAAGGAAATACTGAAACCTATGTACTGAAAAAACACTGTTCCGAGATATTTGAGTTTTGAGTTAAAAGACGGGTGAATAACAAATTGTTATTGGCATCAACACCCCTAGAGTCATTTCTTTGATAGCCGCCAGCTTGGTAGTCGTTGTTAGTCATGTCTTCGCTTTTCGGCTTTTCGCTTTGCTTGCCGGGCCTCTTTTCTGACCTCTCGTGTCGCGCGCTCGGACAGCAAAGTATATTTGAGTGACGTCAACTTCCCTCAGCCACCTAACGGTGTTACACCCAGGGTTCAATCCACAGGACTTCGAAATAGTGGCTCGTTCGATGCTACCACCGTTTAATGAAAGAACAGCATTCAATGTCGCCATTCTGTCGTTTAAAAGCGCAGGTGCTTCAAATTACACACGGGGAAAAAACGTGCTTACCTCTTAGAATTGTCTTGGTAAAAAAATTTAAAGAAAAGCTTTGCAATAGTTGCAATATTAGTTTTAAGGTGCAGCTCATTGCGAACATGCTTTTAAATCTGGTGTAAATAATTTTTTGTAGGAAAATTTGTCAATAAACAAGGAGCGTATCTCGAAAAAGGGTGTGGCCACACGCTACTTGCTTTCGGAAAAAGTGTTTTTGAGCCCGAAATATAACTTTCTAAGAAAAATGTGACAATAGGAAATATGCAGAAAGAAATAAACTTTTCAAATCGCAACTAAACTGACATCGATTTTTTTTAAATTTCTTTCTTTTTGTGTTTTTAACTCGACAACGTTAAATAGCTCGTGTGGCAGAAAAGCCGGCGTCAGTGGCGTAATGACGGGAAACTCCTGATTGGTCGATGGGTCATGACGTCACAGCCACATGACCTCGCGCGGGAATTTCAAACCCACAACACTCACGTGATACATGACGTCACGCGTGGAATGAAAGTGATTAAGCCATGACATGTAATGCAAATTAAAGGTTGCCGCATGTCTCAAATCATTTCACTTTATAAAGTAATTCATTTGTCTCGAAGAAATATTCAACCAATTTCAGGGAATTCGAACCCACAACCCTTCGGTTGCAAGCTGACACCACGCTACTGGCTAGACCATGTCCGCCTTTTTTCTTTTTCTTTATTGGACTAGACCATGTCCGCCGCATGTCCTGCTCACTGGCAGGAAGAGCATGAAAATTGAATGAGAAGGCGATGCAAACAGAGCCCGGATAACGGTATCAGGTTCCTCTTTTAAATGCAAAGCTTAAACGCCCTCCAAGTTTTTTTTAAACGTCTATAGAGCCGAGGACGTCGCATTCTCGAATCTTAACGATCGCCAGTTACTCCCGCTTTGCACAAAAAGCACAAAAATGGCGGCGTCCACGGGATAATTTGGAGATCGTAGTGTCGTTCCTCAAAGGGTAGCTTATTTTTTAGTGGTTCTATTAGTATACGTTTGAAGCTTTTGAAGTGCAGTTTTTAATAGGGCTGGGTGTCAATTAAATATTGGAGCCCGATTAATCGTCACCCTTTAATCGATTAATCGGTTTCGTTTATTCTCACGCATAATAACTTTAAAAAATGTCAAAATTGTAATATTTGCGTTTTGCTGAATATGTGAGAAAGACCAAAATGTAGGCAATTTCAGATTTTAAATCAACGTTGATGTTTAGTTGAGAACAATCAACACTCACACTCTCTAATAATGCCGTGCAAGTAATAATACATGCACGGCGTTTGAAGTGGCTGGGCCACGTACAACCTTCTCCACTTGTTTGCAGTTACAAATATTGCCCCTACAGTTTACTTTAGGTCAAAATTTCATCTAAGTTTGGTTTTCATACAGGTATACAAATGACTCTTCCACGTCTGCGTAATGAAAACGTTGAATTTTACTTTTTGTTTCGAAATTTATTTGGTTAGAAAGATTAATCGCGATTAAAGCATTATTCGATACATCGGTAGGTTAACCGATCGAGTGCCCGGCCCTAGTTATTAACGCTTTACACGGGTCTACAATAGCCGAACGTGTTCTGGTAATTTTTAACCCAACGATCCTTGTCACGTAGTGAATGAAGCTGCGTGGGAACTCGGGAAGACCTATTCCTGATTAGAGGCCATTCTTCGCCGCTTACTCAGTAACGCCGTGTTGCACATTGATCAAGACTGGGGGCCGACGAGCGAGCGAGACGCGAAGACTGCAACACATCGTACGCTGTGGTTACATTATTAAACCGCTCGTTCACCGAATCTGAGGAGTGTTAAGTTCTTTCCCACTGCCCGCAGAGAACTATATACAACGAGAAATTTGCATGAGGAAACGCTCATGAGGAGACGTGACCTGTGCGCCATACACTCGATAAGCGTCGTCAAGGTCTTTTTAAGCGTAGACCGCATGGAGCGTTTTTGCTCGCGATTCAGGGGCGTCGGCGTCAAATTGACGTCATTTCCTGCGCGCGGCCGCGCGTTTTCGCGGGAGCGTTGGTTTCTAACCGACCCAGAACAAGACGCGCGCGCCGAGGCGTCGAAGCGGCTCTCGCCCAATGAGAGTCGCTCGAACCATCACATGGTTCTGCACAGAAAACCGCTTCTGGTTTTGGCGGTTTGACTGGTTTGACTGCGCTTCTTTTTGCTTGCCGATTGCACGTGCGATGGTTGACAAACGTGCATTCAATGAAATGCTCATTGACAAGGTTGAGAAGCGTCCCATTCCTTGGGACCTATCAGATAAGGGGTATAAAAATAATGACAAGAAGAAACACGTCTGGAATACCATAGGTGCTATCCTGGGAGTGAAAGATATGCGTTTTCTGTGCTCTTTACGCTTTTGTGCCACAAGCACTATGTGCATGCTGCTTGCGTGGGGTATTTAGCTGTCAGAGACATTAAGCTTTGTCATCGTATAATTCTATCGTATGGTGTTTTACAAAGGTGGAATAGTTTGTGCTTTGTCACAACGGTGCGCAGATTATACTTTGCCTATGAACACGATAATTGTTCTACGGATCTAGACAGTCTTTTTCATGGCACCGAGGGAAAAAAAGCGTTTTGTGCCTTTTGATTTAACAAAAACGCAGTGCCTAGCGTTATGTCCGACGGAACCCGAAATAAAATTAAAGTTACGTCCGACGTAACTTTATATCAGGGATCCGAGTTACGACCGACGTAACCCAATATGAAAATTATAGTTACGTCCGACGGAACTGCAAATAAAAATTAATGTTACGTCCAACGTAACTTTACCCCAAGGTTTCGAGTTACGTCCGACGGAACCCCACCCACCCCTGCCCGTTTCGACCTGGATGAGTTTCACTAAAGTAAACTTTACTTGCATTTCAGCGCTGGAAAGCACGCAACACGAACAACACACCACTCGCGACGCGGCTGGCTCAGTACGCTGTTTCGTATTCAACGCAATTCAAAGTGTTCAAAAACATTTTTATTGGCCATATAAAAATTCAAAAGTGTTCTTTTTTACACAAAAATCCGTTTTATATACTTCTTTGTTACTTTCCCTCTTATTTTGTAGTATTTGCGTGAGCAATTACATCGCGCGTTGAGAAATCTGTTATCTGGCAACGCTGATAAGGCGCGGCCGGCGGCGCTTCGCTTCGTCTGCGTGCGGGTGCCCCCGCGTCAGCTTCCGCGCGAGCGTTCATAGCGCGTCGCGTTTTCGCGTGCAGAAAAACGCTCCATGCGGTCTGCGCTTTAGAGCGCAGCTCTTAGGCGCCCGTTTCCGGCTTGAACGGCGTCGGCGTCGGCGTCGCTGTCGGCGTCGGCGTAAAAGCGCGGTGCATTATGGGACGCGTGACGTTACTGATGACGTCATTGTCATCGTCATCGTCAGTGATGACGTCATCTGTGACGTCACTGATGACGTCATCGTCATCCGCATCGTCATCGTCACTCATGACGTCACCTGTGACGTCACTGATGAAGTCATCGGCATCGTCACGTGATCCCCCCCCGAAATAGTGACCCCCCCCCCGGAGGTCACTTGATCCACCCCAACAGTACCCTTCCCTCCTCCTCCTCAAGAGCTGCGCTCTATCTAATTCGGTGATACAGGGAGTTGTAAACGGCTTTCATTTTTTTTACGTGGCTTCATGCTGTATTTTTCTCACGCTTTTTTTGGGGCTTTGTCGTCAGTATCGAGGAATTAAGTTTGTTCCGCGGTTTAACACGCTAGAAAGTGGAACCCCTTGATATTTCCCCTGGTTAATAATAACGTTTACTTCCATTTAAAGAAAAAAAAACATGTTGGAGCAAGTGGGGAAAGAAACTTCAACAAGAAGGTTGACTGGCCCTCAGACCGGTCGGGCCGAGGGTCTATCATGCTATTGTATTAAACTTTGGTGTTTTATTGTTTGTTTTTTGTTTTACCGCAATTTCGAGTTTGCTTGTTGTTCGTGGCCTCCGTGATTGCCGCGGCCTTTACCACCTATACTTCCACTTCTTCGGAAATGCCAAGACGGACGCGTCTGCTGCTGTGCGGCGTCTCGGCGTTTTTGCCACTTTGGGACGGATCAGGAACCCAGGAACGATGACGTCATGGGCAGGCCTTGATTCCTAGGTGGTATTGGCCTTAAGGTCTCCTCTGGCCGCTCTGTGCGCTCGGCCACACATCGGAAGGAACGTAAGCAGTGAGCGGCAGTATATGAGCTGGCCCAGTTTAGTGTTAGCTACAAGGGGTAAAGTGCCACGTGGGTGCCTCTGCCATGCTAAGCCACGAAACCGGTTGCGATATTACGCCAATAGTAAACGCGGCAGCCCATTTCACCCTCTTTCTCAACAGCTTGATCGTTGACGAATACTCGGGGCTTTCTGTGAGCCTTTATTCCCATCCCGGCCGGAACGCCGCTGGGCCAATGGTTAACTTTCTGGAACACACCGTGGAACAAAAAGAAAACAGTTATCAGGGAAATATCAAGATGCTAATTGATTTGAGTTGTATGACACCTGGGCAATCGAATAGTTCTCAAGAACATTACGATCTCTTGTCAAGAAAAGCAGAAATTGACAATTTTGTTACCAGGGCCATTAGGATTCAATAAAAAAAAAGAAGAAAAAGAAAAAGTAGAGTTGTGGAATAAACACTATATACGCGCCTAAAAGAAAGTTTAATTACTGCTTATTCATATCTTATGACTGCCATCTAAAATATTCCCGGAAAATGTTGCGATGTTCGTTACCGTGCAGTCGAAATTCTCATTTTAGTGCATGCCCCGAGGCGTTAATGTCCAAGAAAGTTGGGGATGAGTTGATATTATCGCGCTCTGAACCACTCTATTGCTCCAGTGCGCCAGGTCATGGTGCTTTCTGGAGGAAGGCATATCGTGTGTTTCTAGCCGCTCCATCGGTGTCATGGGTTTATGTGCCGCGTTTGCGATACCAGATGCGAGGAAGTGACCAACGCGTTAGTCGTCTGCAAATGCCCCTGCCCGGATAGATGGATGGATGTTCATGGCTATACCCTTTGTAACGGGCGGTAGCTTGCGCCACCTAGCCTGAGTCTAAAAAGAGAAACATATGATTTCCCCCGCCCATCTAAGCCAATTTCCCCCCCCTAACTATCACCAGGTAGTGTGGGAAAGTTAGGCCCCTTTTCCTCCTTGCCACCCGACGACGCAACGCATGCGCGCTTGCGATCAATCAGCGCATGAAACGTCCACCATAACTTGCAAATGTTTCGACTAGTTTGAGTTGGTCCCTCTCATAAATCGCGACTTTCTGGGAGAGCACTGCTGGTTGAATGCAAAGCTATCCACAATTACGTGGTTCGTTCTCCGAGTGCGCGATTCTTATGTGGGCAACGAGCGCAACACCACGCGGCGTAGTAGCCAAAATCCAGATATTGCGATGTCACAGAAATAAGTTGAAGGTACTAAAGCGCCTCTATAATGAAAGTAACGCGAACCATTTTGCTCAGCTTTCCTCCTTGGCAACGCCATCCCCTCAAATGTTTCTCTTTCCCGTCCCGGCAGACGATTTTTGAGCGCACCGTGAGCGGAAAGAGAAGAGTGCTGCATCGGTGCTCGACCGAAGGGCGATTCACACACTTGCGTTGAATCCGACCGACTGCGAGGGTTGCTATACCAACAGATGCGTCGGCTCCAACAAAACGGGATAAAAATCGGTTTTGTTGGAGCCGACGCAGATGTTGCCATAGCAACCTCCGGACTCGGTCGGACTCTACGCAAGTGTGTGAATCGCCCTTGTGACTCGTGTCGTCACTAATTTAAGACGAGTTTCCTCCGAACGCTGTTGCAGTACCCGTGTCCAATCCCTGCCTCGCGTTTGCCTCTTTAGATGACGTTGATAATATAGCGCTATGTCCTAGCTTTCTAGGAGGTGTTGCATGGCCACGCGCGAAAATGGCGTCGTCAGCCTGGAGGTGAACGAAAAGGAGAAAGGGTCTTTCCCCATGGAGAGGGGGAGCCTGCCTTTGGAGAGGACGTCCGCATTACTTCTTGCACATGACGTCATTTCCGATGTATCCAGAGAAAAGGGAAAGAAGGAGCTCCCCTCTTATCAGTGTCCTCCTTTGTGCCTCTCGGATTTGCACCGGCGTCGCTATTCTCCCCCAGAAGATTAGAGAAGATTAAACCACCACTCAAAATTCTTACAAAAGCAACTTCCCTCTCCTCCTTTTTCATGGTGGGGAAAAGTATGCGATGTGACGTCAGTGCAAGGAGCCTATACAGGAGTTTGTTGACGAGGGTTGCTTCCAGGCAACAAACTACATAATATTTTTGCTGTTAAATGGTTTCGGTTTCATCACGTTTCTTTTTCCCCTAGTAGTCTGGCAACAGTCTTGAAGATCTGATCTACAGCGCCAGTTAGTGAAACGATACTCAAATAGTTGACGAGAAAAAACGAGCATGCAAATACGCAGCGATTGAGAACGCGTTTCCACAGGTAATCGGGTGTAAGATATAGATAAGTGTTTTTCTCTTGCCACTAATATTTTGTGATGGTGACAGTTTTACTTGAGGCTACCGTATGCGCAGATATTATTTAATTTCATAGTGATCCGTAGAGGTTACGCAAGGACCCTCGGACTTTTACCTGGTGTTGCCAACAAAGCTATATAACTTGCAATTGATTATAATGCAATTAAATGCAAAGGTGCAAGCGAGCTTGCACAAGAATAACAAAATAATCCCTGGAGAAGGGGAACAAAGGGGACAAAGGACAAACACATATCTCCAAACACAGCTAGGTGACTGCAGGTGCGCGACCGAAAAATCCGCCTGGTCCTGGTATCGAACAAGGGACCTCTCCGTTTCGAGTGGAGCCTTCTACCAACTGAGCTAACCAGGAGTTTGTCGTCAGTAGAGCAAAATGGGTTTTATCAGCTGCCACCAGTCTAACACCAACAAGGGTGAGCGTCTTTTTCGGTCGCACACCAGTCACCAAGCTGTCTTTGGAGATTTGCGTTTGTCCTCTGTCCTCCATGTTCCCTTCTCCAGGGATTATTTTCGTCATTCACGTCCAGCTCGCTTGTACCTTTGAATTTGATTGCATTATCATCACAACCTTAAAATGCAGGCCGTTCACCTTTGTCGGTGTTAGACTGGTGGCAGCTGTGAAACCCCGTTTGCTCTACTGACGTCACACTCCAAATTAGTTTAAAGGTAAGCTGAAGCGGTTCCTGACAAGCTTATTTTGCCCTGCGAATTTGAATATTACAAGTACTTGACCACACCGTATCAATAAACGCAAAAAAAAAAAAAATTTTAATTATTTTTTGGGTGTGCGTCATACTCAGACGTTACAACTGCCTTGCCCGTGCTGCTTGTTACGGAACGCGTGCGGTACCTTCGACTGTTCGGGTAAGGCATCCGGAAGGCGGGGAGATGTCGAAATTTCTGTACAATACGTCACGATTCCCACCGAACGCGCCAGGAACGAGGGGCTTCAGCGCTTTTTTGAAAGCACTGTAGCGGCCACTGGGCGCATCAATCTGAAATACAGTTTTAATATTCGTGATCCTGAAGGCCAAATAAAGACGATTTAAGTTTTTTTTTTTTAAATACATAACTGTTTAAATTTTTCTTTAAAAAATTCTTTAAAAATCTTTTTATTTTTATCAGTCTGGTTCGAACAGGCCTGCGAAAAATTAACTTACGCCAAAAAAAGAAGAAAAGAAAAAAGAATAGAGCAATAGTGACGGCGCGAGACGCGATTTAGTCGTTTAGTCACCTCCTTTCCATTTCTCTCGGCATTTCGAGCGCGTGGAGGAGACGTAGGTCGGCTTGGCCATCACCTTGAGGTGGAAAAAGTGTATGACCATTCCATGACGTCATGAACTTTGAGCACAGAACTTAAAAAAAATTAAGCGCCGTCAATGTTGCTTAAAAATTGTTTTTCGCGTAATATTAATTTTCCGACACACGTTCCCTTACCAACGTGTTAAAAAAAAATTACGTTTTTTTTAAGCATAGCTACAATAAAGAAGTATAGACGAGAGAAAACAGAACTTTTGGCATTACCTTTTTGAATTCTAGCGCCTGTCAATCGGCAAATAAAATTATTTGCTATTTTGGCACAACTCAGCAACGTCAGGATTTAGTGTTTCGTTCTCAAATACAGAACCGCTTCAGTTTCTCTTTAAGCGTAACTACAACAAAGAAGTAAAACCAAGAGAAAAGTAGAACTATTGACACAAACCTCTTAAATTATTGTGTCTTCCAATCGGAAAATAAAGCGATTTGCTATTTTGGCACAACTCAGCTACGTGAGAATTCAACATGGCGGCCGCGGAGAAAGAAAAAAAGGCTATAATCGCCTTTTTCGCGCTGCCATCTTTGTCTCCTGTGCTGTGAAAGGCGTTCTGAGCGTGAGCAGTAGCTCTCTTCCACGAAATATGAGACGCCGCGCATGCGTCTACAGCTCAGTGACTCGACATTTTTCGCCTGTCTGATAAGCGCTGCAAAGGTGACCAGTGTCTACTCTGTTGTTCCATGGGCGCCGCCATGTTTGTTTATGCTGACGCTATGACACAATAGGGAGAGAGGGGCTGCGCTTTTTGCAAGACTCCGTTTTTATATTTAGAAACCTTCGCACATATTAACGCCATGGCGTTGAAGAGCTCGTGTTGCATGAAAAGCCGGTGTCGGTGGCGTGACGGGAAAATCCTGACTGGTCGATAGGTTCACGACGTCACACCCGCATGACCACTCGCGGGAATTTCAAGCAACCCACAACGCTCACGTGAAACGTGACGTCATGCGTGGAATGAAAGTGTTTAAAACATGACATGTAGTGCAAATGAAGGTCGCCGCATGTCTCAAAAATTCATTTGCCTTAAAAAAATTTTAATGTCTTTTAGGCAAGATTCGAATCCACGATCCTTCGGTTGCGAGCCAGACATGCCACTGACTAAGCCATGAATGGCACGTTTGCACGGCGAATGAGAAGGCGATGCGAACGACGCCCCATAACGCTGTCGCGCTCCACTCTTCAAGGCGAAGCTTAATTGCGTTCTCAAAGTTTTGCAGTGCAGGAACGTCAGAAATGCACAGTCACTGAAGCTCCAAGAGCAACACCGATGTCGAGAGTGCTGTAAAAGCTAAACTCTCGTTTTTATGCGCAGCGCCTCTCTTCACAAGAGCCGTGCGTTCGAGATTATTATTTCCTATTTTTATCGCTGTGGGCTAGAATTTCAGATATTTGTCTATACTCAGTAAACTTGTAAGCGCAAACACAGAGTACGAACAAGAAATGGCTGCAAGCCCATTCGATCATGCAAATGCTGCGACATACCAGCTTTTCAACTCACTTCACAAAAATACAAGTCCTGCTTTTCTTCCCTCCATGTGAACATGCGCAGCATGAGGACTAACTAGATTCACTTGAGCTATTCCTCACTTCTTTAGAACATAGTTTCGATGTCCTGATTTTCACAGAAACTTGGCTCACTAGTAGCGACCAATTACCGCCGTTGTTGGGCTACAAAGAAACGGGCGTGGTTAGGGGCACTAAAAGGGGCGGTGGGATAGCGATTTACGCAAAGAAAACTAAATCAATGTTATAGACGAATTATAATAACTAAACGATAAGACGTCGAATGCATGGTGATTAACACAGGAAAGATAATTAATGTTGTTGCTGTACAGACCTACCAGAAACGTGCTATCCTTTCTTGGCCTGTTCGAAAACACGTTGCCTTATCTGGGTGCTCTCTTTCTGCCTATCGTAATCATGGGCGATGTAAACATAGATACCATATCTAATGAATCCGAGGCAAGACGGTTTCAAAATCTGCTGCTTGCTTAGTGCTGCACCAACGTGATAACAGTGCCGACCCGAGTAACCGCGACGAGTGCGACATCATTTGATGTTTGTATTAGAAATATAAATGCCGCTGATGTAATGCCAGGCGTTGTAGCCCACGATATCATAGCATCCTCGATCATCCGCACCAGTGCGCACCGGGGCAGCGAGGTTCGCCCCATCGTCTTCGATCGAGCACACCGGTGCGCACCGGACGTCTTCGATTTTACGGAGCGCACCCTCCCGGTGCAGCTTTTCGTTGCTCCAACGCGCATGCACCGAGAAAATCGACGGTCCGCCAGGGTGCAGTCCCATCAGGCATTGCGGTCAGGAGCGGGAATCGAGGAGATGGCGGGAATAGCAGACGCGCAGTCTATCGAGGTGGCGTTGAAGACGAACACGCCACGCAGCTGCACTCGATCAATTCCTCATCTCTTTTGAGAGCGAGACGACGATCTTCTTACGTTACCCGCGATTACCGTCGATTGTTGCGGTGGCAAGGAGCGCCCGAAAGAACTTCGTGGAAAGCGTTGCGAGGCGTTTCGATGACACCAAGGTACGGCCATTATGTGGTGGTTCTTTTTCTCGAACCACCAATGATGGGCAGCATATACCTGTGGAATGGGGCTTTTCCGGGGTTTCCACGGCGCATGCGCAGCAGTAGCAGACAGGAGTCCGCCATTTTTGGTGGCGTGGTGCGTCCGGCTCGGGACTGCTGGAGGCAGCGGTGGTCGCGCGTTTCCAAGTTCTCCGACATGCCTCAACGCTGTTTCGTTGTTGGCTGCAGCAACGACAGCAAGCGTTGTCGCGGTTTAAGCTTCTTTGGGTTTCCTTCTACTAGCCTGCACTCGACGAAGCGGCAGCACTGGATTCGGGCGACCCAGCGAAACAATGCGGACGGCTCGTAAAGGCTGCTTTCAAAGCACTCCCGCGTTTGCAGTTGCCACTTCAAGGATGGTTCATGTTTTTGTTCCTTCATTTTTTATTTTTTGGGGTGTAAATACAAGTCAGCAGATTAGTTAGGTAGGCTGTCGTGTCGCTTATGTGCCACGCAGAGCGAGCGTTTCGGAGTTGGCGTTTCTGGGATGGTGCGTTTCACTCTCACACGTTTTTGCTCACCAATAGCAATAATGTGACGGTCTCGCGTTGCTACGCAAACTGCCGGTCTCCATTTTTGGTTGTTGTAAACATTGGAATCGCCAACAGTTTCCAAATATTTATAAAGCATTGAGGTAAAGTGGCTTATTCTGCACAGTTTGTTGCTACGTGCACACGCAGAACGTGAAATGGGAGCTGCTCTCTCACTACCACGACCGCATCTGCTGGTCTTGTGGTTAAATAAGAAACAGGAAACAATCGTCTTGATCTGTTGTCCTCAAGTATGTATCGAGTAAAAAAAAAGTTTTTGCAACATTCTCTACAGGCGCGACACTAAAAAAAAAAAAGTACAGGTGTGGTTGATTTTCTATTTTTTCTCCAGGACCTACAGTCCCACACAGCTGCAGCCTGAAGTGGGCTGACATCAATGACGAGGCTCGCTCAGAAATCGGCGGCTGCACGTATACATCTTAGATATTTATTAAAGATGTACTTTAGTAGTAAATTTGACCTTGTGAAATTTCGAATTTTTGCTTCCTTCCAGTAAAAAACGAGAAAAACTAACTTGCCAGGGGCAGCGGCGGACGCTGAACGAGTCCGCCGTTGACCCAGCCAAGTTTGTTGGTCTCCTTTTTATAGGAATGGAGCTACGCATTGAAACTTCACCACAAAAGTACACCTTTGTTGAAAATTACATTTGCACGTGCAGGCACAGAGTTTTTTAGACGATTTTAAAGTAAGCCTTTACAATTATGAGAATACATCTTGTCATTTAAAATTTTCGAGCAGATTATACAAATACCTTGCAATTAAAAAAAAACTTCTTTTTAATCGTACCTTGGTTTCGAATATTTTTTTTTTATTTACTGCCGGTACTGCATATAACATAAATCCTAGTTTAATGTAACCGTTTGTACTATCTCATTGGTAGAAGAGAGCTTCAACTGTGCCGTCAGTCACAACGAGCGCCACGGCGAAGTCAGTCGTCCCGTTCGGACGACGGACTTTGCCGTCGTCCGAACATTCGAAAAAAAAATGTACAAACGGACAAAGTTATCCGTAGTTAACGCATTACTTGAAAACAAATCTGCTCGTCGATCGCGTTGGATAGAGGAAAAACAAACGCTGAGCGCATTTACCGACCGCGTTCAGACAGCCAACACAGCTTGGAGCAGGCAGAACCGGAAGCAAGGCACGCCATCAAAAACGTTTCTCTTGCTTGCCGATAGATGGCGCCCAACATTTACGGAAAAGGCCCATTGTCACCCACTTCGTTACCCCATCGACATTCACGTCCACGATGTTCATTCGTGTGGGACCGCCAAATCCACGCCTAAAAAAAAACACAGGAGAGATTGACAGCAGACAGCCACCGCGAAAACGAACAAAATGTTAGGTGACGCATGTTGGGGCTCGCCGCGGCGTAGTTCGTCCTCGATGTTGCACAGACTTCGTGCTACACGACCGAGGAGCGCTGTGCACTGTCCAGGTTTCAAGGCGATTCCGGTGCGAGTTGATCGAAGATGTTATTAGTAACCACATGGCTATTTTTTGCTTAACGACCATAAAACATGCTTACAATGACCATATTAAAAGCGAACATGTGTTAAAAAAATAAACAATGATTTGCTCCTAAACTTTAATGACTTGGTCACACAAATGAACTGGCAGGGCGTCTTCGAACAATGAGATGTAAAGAGGGCTTATAACATATTTCATTCTAAACTTCAACTATGCTAGGACACAGCCTTTCCTCTGGTTACATCTCGTGTCCAAAACAAAAATATAAGAAAACCATGGATTGATGCTACCCTATTTAAGGAAACAAAAAAGAAAGATTGATCGTATCGACATTTTATTATTTACCTCAATCGCGACGTACTAGCTGAATACAAAAAAAAAAAAAAGGCTGAGTGCACTTTTGAAAAAGGCAAAAAGATTATTACGTAGGAAAGTTTTCGAATATTTTATAGCGATCCTAAGAATGTCTGGGAAGCGGTAACCAGTTTACCTGGAAGAGCTAGCAAGCACATCCCTGTGCAGGAAATCAAGATAAGCGACATAAGGTTCACTGGACAAGAGCTTGTTG
The DNA here is from genome assembly GCA_037355805.1 of Ixodes ricinus. Taxonomy (NCBI): domain Eukaryota; kingdom Metazoa; phylum Arthropoda; class Arachnida; order Ixodida; family Ixodidae; genus Ixodes; species Ixodes ricinus. The sequence continues at coordinate 13,254 of JAZHYW010013751.1, read as the reverse complement.
AAAGAATGAATGAGTACTTCACAGCTGTGGGTGTGTGTGCCGAATTACCAAATACGTCAGAAGCCAGTCCAACACATTGCACAACAAAATCTTTAACTTCTATTATGCTCTTTCCAACGACACCACACGGAAGAAGATGCATTGATCTCAAAGCTAAAAAATTGCGCTGCTGCTGGGCGTTTTCAGATAAGGTCGAACAACCATGTCCTGTGATCATTTTTAATTTTGATGAAAAAATATGTTTTGCTGGCTGCCGCGCCCAGAAAAATAAAACCAATAATTTTTTACGAAATTTTTTTTGTCATTGCGAAAACAAATCTGTAAGCACCCTCTCAGTCACGTAAGCGTTTTGCGTATCGCGCGATGTTGACACTTCGGCCGGCTTCCCCCAAAAAACTGTTCTGACTACGGGTCTAGAAATATTCACTGAAAGATTAGGCATAGGGAGGATTGACATAAGGTATTAATTACCGAGTATTAGGGTGGTTGTTTTGAAAAAAAAATATCGCAAACACGGCACATTGCGCAATAATGCTCTGGATTAAAAAATATTTTTCTCCGTATCTATAAAAGCTAAGGTCTTCAAACTGTGCCAGTATGTTGCCCTGCTTATAGTTAATCTTTGCGTGAGATGTTGTTGTTCTGATCAGTGCGAGAAATTTACAAGAATTGCTTACACAGGAGCATTTAACTAAAGATGCATTATTTTGAAAATCATTTAAAAAAAAGGACATCTTTAATATTATTTAAACTCTCCGAAATTAACGTTTATAATATGTACTAAAAGATTCTGCAAAAACATGATGCCATATTTGTGTTGCTTTTAAGTTATAAAGCGAGAAACATGGCAAAATTGACGCTAACGCGGTTGCCATAAATGGGGCGTGCATATACCCGTTCTTCACTATTTCAATATTAATAAAAAGCGTAAAAATGCTACGGGGTGGTCAGGAAAAGACAAATTGACAGCACAGAGGTGGACGGTAGTTTTGAAGGGAAAATTCCTAATACATTTTCGTACAACCGACCCAAAAATGCCCTTGGTCTGGAGCGATCGAGGTGCGCCACCTTGTAACATGCTTCGCGGTGCCTGTTTCAACAGCCGGCGTATAGCGTCTCCGTCTACGCAATGAAAAGGAGGCAACCGGAGTGACTTTGTACACAGATCAGCCTACAACCTTAGAGGTAACATGATATAGGAAGTAGGGCGCGGCAGATCCTGAACCTGCGCCGCCTGTGAGCGCCAGTATATATCCGCCGCCGTGGAGGGTCTCACAACGCGTAGAAAATAAAGATACTTAAAAAGAAAGAAAAGAATAATTGCAATTGAGTGAGATTTTTTGTAACTTAATTTACATGACAACGGTTTGGAGAATCGTGAAATCCTGCAGTTTGGGTATGCTCATGTGACATATGTCAGTGATGGTGCAGCAAGCCACTTTAAGAACCCGTACCAACTACACGAGCTACAGAAAAACAAGTACACGTCAGCGAGGTGTATTTTTTCCGCACCTGGACAAGGCAAGAGTGTCTGCGATAAAATCGGGGCTCGAGTCAAGCTCCAGGCAACGTTGTACAACCTCCGACGGCCCACCATGTCGGTGGTCAAGTCGGCGTCAGAGATGGTTGCCCCTCTGAACACTAAACTGCCGAACGTGGAACCTATCCACCTCCCGAAAGCTGACGTCAAAGCGTTCAGGGACATGAAAGCAAAGTGGGACTCTGTATCTGTTGTGCGTGAAATTCCGTCCTGTCACTTGTGGCAGTACGCGGTCCGAAACTTCGCAACCACAGCTGTTTTAGCAACAACAGTAGCTGCAGAAAAGATATATCTTTAGAAGTAAAGTCTCCTATGGCTGCGAAAAATCAGATCGAGGTCGCGAGCTTGCGGTGCCACTGAGAAGAAACGAACAGTGATTGCTACAGGCAAAACGGGAAAAAAATGTTCCTCCTCGGAGTGCCAGGAGAGCGCCGTGACCGACTCAGGTCAGCGTCCGGCAGAAAGAATTCACGCGACAAGCTCCGAATGTGCGCACAGCATCTTGATTAATAACATGTGTTCTTTCTTATCACGATTTAAACCTGGTCGTCAGCAGCCCAGCCTCTCCGCGAAGGGTAGGCTCCGAAATTCACTGATCCGAGAAATCTGTACTTAAATTGTTGACTTTTGCTTCAAACTGACCTGTAATCTTTTGTATGAATTCTTATTTCTTACGAACTCCTGTCGCAGTGCTTTCTCTTCACAGGATTCCTACATTTTTCGACCCTTTGCTCGCCCTTGTTTGAAATCAGCAACATCATATCTTTCTCTACTCCCGTTACGGCAATTCTGTATATTTAAAGCCATGTAAAATAAAATAAAAAAAATATTGCAAAGCATTTTCGAAGGGCATGATGGGACAGATTATGAGAGTTGATCAGTGAAAAGTAGAAGGAAAATTACGACGGCCGTAATTTTAAGCTGATTTTCCAATTATTGCAAAATCGGTAACCTGTCTACATTTCAGTGTATTTTTTTTATAGAAAGGTTATCGTTTTCAATTTTAATAACAATTTATGCGAATATAAAACGGACGCGTCCAAATCGTTTTAAAAATTTTGAATTTCCAGCCATTTAAGATTTGGATCCATAAAGCTCTTAATTGATTCGTAATCGATAATGCATGGTTGCCTCCTTTTATGTTATCTTGAGTCTCTGCACAAAAAATATTAAACCTAAGACGACAACAGTTTTCTTTAATAAACATCCAAAAGGACGGTTTCAAGCAAGTCGCAAAAACGTGCCCGTATACCGACAGCGACTTTGTGATTTTTGTTTTCCTCAAGAGAAAAATTATTTTCCGCAAAAAAAGTTTGATTATGTTTTTGCGCTTGCACAACAAGTAAAACATATATATTTTGGTCAAAATAAAAAAATGTCGACCGGACATGGTCGTTCGATCCTATCTGAAAACGTCCAATACAAACAATCTCAGGCAATCGGATTTTTTTTGTTTTGTTTTTAAGTATATTTTTTTCTACGCGTTGTGCGGCCCTCCACGGCGGCGGATCTATTGGCGCTCACAGGCGGCGCAGGTTCAGGTTCTGCCGCGCCCTACTTCCTATATCATGTTACCGCTAAGGTTGTAGGCTGATCTGTTTGCAAAGTCACTCCGGTTGCCTCCTTTTCATTGCGTAGACGGAGACACTATATGCCGGCTGTTGAAACAGGCACCGCGAAGCATGTTACAAGGTGGCTCACCTCGATCGCTCCGAACCAAGGGCATTTTTGGGTCGGTTGTACGAAAATGTATTAGAAATTTTCCCTTCAAAACTACCGTCCACCTCTGTGCTGTCATTTGTCTTTTCCTGACCACCCCGTAGCATTTTTACGCTTTTTAATAATATTGAAATTGTGAAGAACGGGTATGTGCACGCCCCATTTATGGCAACCGCCTTAGCGTCAATTTGGCCATGTTTCTCGCTTTATAACTTAAAAGCAACACAAATATTGCATCATGTTTTTGCAGACTCTGTTAGTACATATTATAAACGTTCACTTCAGAGAGTCTAAGGAATATTAAAGATGGCCTTTTTTAATGGTTTTCAAAATAATGCATTTTTAGTTAAATGCCCCTGTGTGAGGAATTCTTGTAAATTTCTTCCACTGACCAGGACAACAATATTTCACGCAAAGATTAACTATATACAAGGCAACACACTGGCAAAGTTTGAAGACCTTTGCTTTTATAGAAACGGAGAAAATATTTTATAATCCAGAGCGTTATTGCGCAATGTGCCGTGTTTGTGATTTTTTTCTAAAAATAACTACCCTAATACTCAGTGATTAAAACTTTTTGTCAATCCTTCTTAGGTCTAATTAGTCAGTGAATATTTCTAGACCCGTAGCCAGAACAGTCTTTTGGGGGAAGCCGGCCGAAATGTCAACATCGCGCGATACGCAAAACGCGCCCGAGAAGGTGCTTACAATTTTTTTTCGTAGAGACAAAATTTTTTTACCGAAAACAAGGATTGGTTTTATTCTTCTGGGCATAAAGTCAGCAAATTATTTTTTTCATCGAAATTAAAAATGGTCATTGGACATGGTTGTTCGATCTTATCTGAAAACGCCCTGCTGGCTTTGATAATATAAGAGCTCTTCCTATTAAGTATATATCATTAACGTTAAGTCCAATTGTCTCCTATTTAATAATTCAGAGGCCAGATTCACGAAGAGCTTCTTAGTTTACGACAACTTAGCTAAGAAGTTCGTAAGTTAAGAACATCGTAAGAAGAGGAGAAATCGGTATTCACGAACGTGTTTTTAAGTGAGAGGAGGAAAGCGACGTTCTCGTACGGAAAAACTAGAACTTACCGGTGCTGTTGCTATGGCGACGGCGTGTTCGGCAGCACGAAAAACCAATCGGAGAGCTCGGCATAGTGCGGAGCCGTTCGGAGCACGTGGATATTTTCATAACGAACACAGGCGGCCTTTCTGCCACCGCTTGTCTGGGGTTCGTGTCCGTGCAGTTATATGTCGACGCTAACATGATTTAAACGTGCCCGAAAGCCGAGGCCGGGTTGCATAACCGCCTCCGTTGACTGCTACGAACTCGATCGCTACGAAGTCAACACAATTGTCATCGTTGGTAAAAGACGGCCCGTGTCAGTCGTTTGCAAAGCGACGTAGATGGAAACAAACTGCCACGGCGTTTCTCGCGGCCTCGTAGATGCAGAGCGAGCCGACGTTAAAAAAATCAGCAGAACCCATCCTTTGGGAATGATTATCTACGTTAATGCGAATAGCATCAAACGGGGCGGAGTTATGCGCGTTCGTCAGGTGGCCGGCACACTCTAGATACGCCAGCCCACTCTTGAGGCGATTCTAAATTTGTTGACACTTTCACAGCCCTGCGCACGATCTCCGCAGCCCAGCACGTGCGTTTGTGTCACTTAGGAAGGCGAGCAAAGCACGCGCCATACGCACAAACACTCAAAATGGTACCGACCAGACTTTCTGGCGTCTCAGCTAGTCTCAACCAACGGTACTCCAAACGGTTGTTTATATCTTTACCATAGGACGCGCTTTACAGCTGTCACAGCTACCGGTGCGCGCGCGTTCCATGCACGAGGGCTCATTCCGCTCTCGTAAGGCTGAGCACGGCCGCTACATCACCCTCTCCCGAGTGCGGGAGAGGGTGATGTAGCGGCCGTGCTCAGCCTCACGAGAGCGGGATGAGCCCTCGTGCATGGAACGCGCGCGCACCGGTAGCTGTGACAGCGCTGTAAAGCGCGTCCTATGGTAAAGATATAAACAACCGTTTAGAGGGCGTTGAATGACTGCCTTCATAGCTCTGTGGTTAGCGCGTCTGCCTGCTGATCAAAGGGTCAACGGCTCGAATCCCAGCCGGCGCCGGTCTTTTTATTTATTTATCGACCCGCGGCGTAAGAGGTTAGATAGCCAGATAGATAGATAGATAGATACATACGCGAAAAGTGCGTGAAGTATCCAAAGAATGCTATTCGCATTAATGTCCAAAGAATGCTATTCGCATTAAAAGATACGTTTGAACTACGAGAGTGTCAGCGAGAGCCACCTAATACCTGTTCACACTCGGAGCAGACGCGCGCGTTTGATCGAAGTGCTGGATTTGCGCTGTTGGCCCGCGAATTGGCAAGCGCTTCGGGACCGATCCTTACGATTGCAACTCGATACTGACGTGACACTCGGTAAAGAAAGGTTGGACCGGCATTGCGACCCACGAACTGTTATAGCGATCGACAGTGAGGTGCAGTCGTGTCAGAATAAAAATGGCTTACTAATAACAAAGTGTACATACCGTGTTGCGAAGGTAATCCATGTGGCGTTTATTCGAGCTCTATATCACGCAAAACAAGCAGATAGAATCGATGAGAGTCCCTTTTCGACGACAGCGTTCGTCACCGCTGCCTCGGAAAACAAGGGGATGACAAGAGGAATTGAGATTGACCTCTTAATCTAAAATTGAGGTCAGCGATCAAACTATAATACGGGAAGGCTTCACAAGGGTCGCGCGAGCATATTCCATTCAGCACGCCAGCCGGTCATGGGCAGACTGTCTTGGCCAAGGGGTCGGAGTGCCTGCTAGGCCTATCTGGTCGGAGTCGGTGGAATCGTGGTCGTTGGAGCTTTTCCCTGGTGTTTTTGGATCCCGCGTTCTTGTTCGTCGTGGTGTGTTTCAAGTACTTTCTACTTTTCTCTTGCTGCTTGAAGTCGGGGCGCGTGAGAAGAGCACGTAGAAAATAAACGTCCGTTTGTCGTCGCGGCCACGTAACTGAGCGACGCTGTCGGCCATGCTGATTTGATCGTAAGAAGTGCGTAAGACAGCTTCGGAGCTGTCGTAGGATTCGTTCGTAAACCACGCAAAAGTTACGAACATTTCGTTTCGTGAATTCGGATTTGTTCTCAAGTTTTGTCGTAAGTACGTTTTTGTTCGTAAGTTCGCTTCGTGAATCTGGCCTCAGATGTTCATAACTGGGATATTTCCTGATTAACTAAAAGTTGCCAGAGTGACTCCAATTCACAAAGGCGGGGATTATACTGTCCTTTAAAACTATACGCCTATTTCAGTGTTACCAATTCTATCGAAACTATTTGAGCGTGGCATCGTACACAGACTTGAAAATTTATTCTTTAAGCATAATACAATAACTGCGACACAGTTTGGTTTTCAGAGGGAGAAGTCTACCGAACATGCTCTTCTTCAAATAAAAGATCAGATTACAGGGAATATAAAAAATAGATTATACACACTAGGCCTATTTTTATACCTTAAGAAAGCGTTTGATACGGTACAGCACAGTATTTTGTTAAGAAAGCTTGAGCACTATGGTATACACGGAATTGCTTTACAGTTACTACAGAATTATCTTGAAAATCGATATCAATATGTTAAAGTTGAAGATGTGTCGTCAAACGAGTTGTCAATCAAATATGGTGTCCCGCAGGGATCCATTATGGGTCCATTATTATTCGTAGTATATATTAACGATCTAGTCAGTATTCCGGGTGCACCGAACATTGTCATGTATGCAGATGACACAAACGCTTTCTTTACTGGAAAGACTATACGACATCTCGAAGACATAACAAACAGATACTTGGTGAATTTGTCCCATTGGCTAATATCAAATAAACTCGACAACTGAACGAGTCTAAAACCAAATATGTAATATTTCGGCCTATCAATAAACGCGATAACGATGCCGTCATTATTAAATTTAGCAATGCAATCTTAGAACAAGTAACAGAACAAAACTCTCTTGGGGTTTGGTTTAACGAAAATCTAGCATGGAATACACATGTTAAGCATATCAAGACAGAGCTATCAAGGTCTCTTGGGTGTATGTACAGCATAAAAAATTTAATACCGCTCGGGCTGAAAAGGTGTTTTATCACGCACTGTTCTATTCTTATCTTTCATATGGCATTTTGGTATGGGGTACTACGACCATTGGAAACTATAATCAGCTTTCAGTACTGCGAAATAGGGTTCTACGTATGTATGCTAATTACTCTGGAAACCTTCAGGACTTTGACCGCGAGAAACATACACCTTACATAACATGCTAAAAGCAGACCAGGTTTATTATTTTAAACGAGCGCAATTCCTACACAAAAATAAACTCCATTGAATTTAATGAAACTCGGGACGATCGCGGATACTCCAGTGGCGTACGTAGCCAGGATATTATTTCGGGGGAAGGCGGGGAGGGGGGGGGTTCAAGGGCATTCTTACCCCCCCCCCCTCCAATGACGAAGCAGGGTGACCTCGGCGGTACAAACGCTCACGCAAAGATTAGGAAGGTGCTGTTACCATAAAACGGGTAAAGCTACATTGTCATCTTTCAAAACGCAGTAGGCCTCATTAACAGGAATACTGGCGTGGTGGCTCACTGCACTACTGTCGTTGTAGTTGCGGCCCACCAACTTTAAAAGCTTCCTCACAGCACATAACTCCCTCCGCTTTTTGAGGAACCACTGCATTACCAACGCGTGCCCTTCAGACGAAACAAAAGAATAGCAACGCTGTCACAAAAAATTAAACAGCAAAACAGGAACAAAAATCTCTACGTTGAAAAATCAGAGCAAGCCTCCACCCACAGGCCGAGACAGCGAAAGTTGAAATTCAGATGCCGCGAGTAGCAGGTCGGCAAAGTCACCGCTCTAACATTCCCGCTGGAAGCACGGAGAGTGCATTTTAAAGGGGCTGTGCAACGATTTTAACGTAGAAAGAATTTGCATCGTCTACTTGTGACATTGTTTATCTTGTCACAAAGGACAGAAAACACTTCTCCTTCCTTCGAAATGTTGCGATTCCGCCGCGTAATCGCGAGGCAAAAATTAGAATATTCCCCGACCTGCAGCCGCGAGCGGTGGCCATGAGAACCTCGCGGCGTGACGTCTAAGTGGGACTTGGAAAAATATAGCAAGCTGTGCAAATGCCTGCTCGATAAAAGGTAACTCTTCTATAAATCTTGTCGTTCCAACATAAATATGAATGCGTCAAAAACCTGGTATCATCGACAAACGTTTCATTATACGGAGTTTTAGTGGCGCCATCTGTTTTAGGTCCACAAAACCGTCAGCTCTATCTGCTACCGCGGACAGCCACCAGAAGCCGGAGGGGGATGGCCGGACCATCCCCTCTTCACGCTCGCGACCACGTGGTCACGTGTTCGCGAGCGGGTGAGTTCTCGCTGCTCGTTAAAGGGCCCATGAAACGAATTTTGGGCTGGTATACATTACTTTAGATTGGGATTTTACTAATAGCACATCGTTCAGTGGGCCAAAAGAAAAAAGGCAGAAAGTAAAAAGCCTGACTTTCAGTGCGAAAATTTGAAAACACAGCGAACTATTTCGTACCTCCTCCCCTTCCTAAGCTCTCTGCTTTTTCACTGTGACACATCCGCGGTTCCCAAAGCGCGTCACCGGGTCCAAACGCACGTCACACGATACCGGACCTCACTTATTCCCTTCACCCCTAAGCTGACATTGTGGTGGAAGCTACGTGCATACCGGACCAATCAGCCGCCTCGCTTTCATCACCAGACCTCATTCTCGGCTCGTGGGCATGCGCGAGAGAGCGTGATCACGTGGCAAAAGTGTGGCTGGCCCAACGAGCACGTAGCTTCCACAGCATTGTCAGCTTCGGGGTGAACGGGGTGGGAAAGCAACTTTTGTCTGAATTTTGAGCGACGGGGGTACACAAACGAGATTCCGAGCAACAGGGGACTCCCCTCTTTTCGTATTCTTGAACTGTTTGGTAGAATGCGCGATTTATGAGTTGAGGAGGAAAGCTAAACAGGAAAAAGTTGGAAAAGCGTTTCATGACCCCTTTAATGGCTCTAGAGAGAGAGCATCACCGGAACCCCGCGCGTCCTCCATTGACGTCACAGCGCACGTGACTCGGAAGATGGTGAAGGAGTTGAGAGGTGTCGAAAACCTCGATATTTGTCAATTTTTAAAATAAAAAATGAAAGCCGTTTACAACTTTCTGTAACGCCGAACTAGAGCGCAGCTCTTGAGGAGGAGGAGGGAAGGGTACTGAGGGGAGGGTATACTCCTCCTCCCTCCTCCTCAACTTCTCATCCTACCAAATACTCCTCCTCCCTCCTCCTCCCTCCTCCTCCTCCTCCTCCTCCTCCTCCTCCTTTCTCCTCCTCCTCCTCCTCCCTCCTCCTCATCCTCCTCCTCCTCCTCCTCCTCCTCCTCCTCCTCCTTCCTCCTCCCTCCTCCTTCTCCTCCCTCCTCCTCCCTCCTCCTCCCCTTCCTCCTCCCTCCCTCCTCCTCCCCATCCTCCTCCTCTCCCTCCTCCTCCACCTCCCCTCCCCCTCCTCCTCCTCCTCCTCCCTCCTCTCCTTTCGCGCGGTGCATTATGGGATATTTCCCATGATGCACCGCGTGGTTACGCCGACGGCGACGGCGACGCCGACGGCGACGCCGCCTCAGCCGGAAACGGGCGCCTAAGAGCTGCGCTCTAATGGTACGTTTACACCTGAGAAGAAATTCCGCTGCCGCGGGAGCGGATCCGCTCCCGGCGGCGGCGGCGACGAGCGGGTTGCGTTTACATCTATTTCCTTCGAGCGGCGGCGGCGGCGGCGGCTGCGGCAGCTGTTCTCGTAACATCCGGTCAAATATGACGAGAAGGCGCGAGAGTTCCCACCTCGGCTGTCTCTCCCGGGCGTTGCTGCTCCCGGAAGAACGTGTTGTGAATTGTAATTTTGGCACAGTGTTGCCTGACGGAGAAAAAAAAGTCAGCAGATTGATCCCCAAAAAGTCAGTAGATTTGCACAAAAATCAGTAGATTCTACGAAACCTGTGTTTTGCCATGTTTTGCAATTTCCATTAAACCACACTTCGAAGAAATATGTATAGAGTAACAAATAACATGGTAATAAACACAAATCAAAATGAAAAAAGACCAGTTCTCAAGTAATTCTTTATGAAGGACAAAATAAAATGGCACTGCATATGTTTTTTTGTTTTTTTTTATTAGCATTGATTAGTGTTGCAATTTCGAGGATTATTCTTTGAAATCGAGACTGAGCCACTGTTGGGATCAACAGATAGGGGCGACAGTGCGACATCCACCTGTCGCTATTATTGAAACGAAACCAAAACAAGACGTTCCGGCAAGTGCGCGCATACATGTTCAATGGAAGTCCTCTGCAAACTGCCATCTTTCCTTTCTGGGCTGTGAAAGGTTTTTGACGCGACGCTGTCGGCGCGGAGCACTGTTGAGGCTATGCGTTGTCTGCTACGGGCATATTTCTTTTTCGCCTGACTCAAAGTTTGCGTTCAAACGTGGAGAAACTTAATTCGTTAGCTTTTTAAGCCACCGAGGAATAATATTATATCATTTTCTTGCCCGAGCCTGCCAAATAAAAGGAAAGAACCGAAATATGGATGTCGATCCTTTGCATTCCACCGGGCGAATGAATGAAAATGGCAGCCCTCTCCGTTCAGCTGGGAGCAGCTGAGAGTTCACGCGCATGCGCTCATGCCTCTCGCTCTGTGCCGTAGGCTGATTGGCTCACTCGGGAGAGGGACGTTACGGCGGCGAGATCATAGACTGGCCTTCGAACCTGCTCTGGGTGAATAGATAGATGAATATACGGCTAAGTCACTCGAATAGGACGGGCTTCTGGGCCATCTAGACAGTGCTTCATTATTAATTCTGGGTGAATATGAGTTTCCTTTGATGGGCGACCCTGGAAACTGAAGGGGAAAATAATAAATTTTTATATGTTTACTAAAAAAAAAGTCAGTAGATTTTTGTTTTTTTCAGTGAATCAGTAGACCCGGAACAAAATCAGTAGATCTACTGATAAATCAGTAGACCTGGCAACACTGTTTTGGCACCTCCTACTCACGCGAAACAGCCGTACAGTGCTCGTGTAAATATGCGGTTGACGAAAACGAGGAAGACGAAGCAACGGTTTGGCTCGGGGCAGATCGAAGAAGACGTACGGAACGACTGCGATCACCGACACCAGCAGATTAACTTCGTCATGTAAATAGTAAATCCATTCTGTTTCTTACCGTAAGTCTTTGACGTTCAATTAACGCAACAGAACGCATACTCATGACGTAGGCAGCGTCGCGCTGCGCAAGAATGTCACTTCCGGTCAGCGAAACGCCTCGTTCGGCGGCAGAAATAGGTCCGGACCTAAACGGCTCGCCGCCGCGTTTTCCGCCCAGCGTTTCGCTCCAGCGGCAAAAGCTGGGCGGATTCGCCAGCGGATCGGCAAGTGTAAACGTACCATAAAGCTAGGACATGCAGGCAAGAGCGGTTTTTTGTTCTTTACTTCAGAAAGGTCGAGACACCAACTCCCAAATTATTTAAGCAAAGCACTAAAATTTTTGCACAGCTCCTTTTTAAGCGTTCCGTGTTCCTTCCTTTCATGGATTACCTGATCACACAGTTAGATGGGAGATTTAAAAAGCACCGGCGTATTTTGCAATTACTTTCGTCACGTTCTGCCTTCAAAGATCTTGGAGAAGGGGGCAGCTCCCGGCGCTGAAGCTGTTTTAGAGCTGCAGCACTTAGGCGCCCGTTTCCGGCTTAAGCGGCGCTGTGCTGCCGTCAGAGTCGCTGTCGGCTGCGTCGACAGTCATCGGCTCAGCACTGAGCTGACGCAGGTGCATCATGGGAAATATCCCATAATGCACCACGCGGAAAGGAGGAGGAGGAGGAGGGGAGGAGGAGGAGGAAGGGGAGGACGAAGGAGGAGGGGAGGAGGAGGAGGAGCGAGGGGAGGAAGGAGGAGGAAGGGGAGGAGAGGGGAGGAAGGAGGAGGAAGGAGGAAGGAGGAGGAGGAGACAGGAGGAGGGGAGGAGGTGGAAGGAGGAGGGGAGAGGAGGGAGGGGAGGAGGAGGAGGAAGGAGGAGGAGGAGGATAAAGGAGGAGGGGGAGAAGGAAGGGGAGGAGGAAGGAGGAGGAGTATTTGGTAGGATGAGGAGTTGAGGAGGGAGGAGGAGTATACCTCCCCTCAGTACCCTTCCCTCCTCCTCCTCAAGAGCTGCGCTCTAGTTCGGCGTTACAGGGAGTTGTAAACGGCTTTCATTTTTTTTTGGAGCTCTCTTCAGGCGTGGTTTCAGTTCCGGGGCTCTAATGTGAACTGCTCAAAATGGGCTGCCAAATCCGAGAGGGAGAAACGTGAGAGAACGACCGTCACGTCTGCGCTACAGGCGGTCAACCTCTGTAAGAACGCCCTATTCCCAAACGTCCATCGTCTCCTGAAGATCCCAGCGACTCTGCGCGTAACAACGGCGGAAGCTGAGCGCTCGTTCTTTTCACGGTTGAAAACATACCTGAAAGCGTCCACTTCAAATGAGCAACTGCTTGGTCTAGCGCTTTTGAATGTTCACCCCGACCTTGAAGTTCAAGCGGAGGACGTCCTGGATATTCTTTGCCGTGTACGCAGGCGGCTGCATCTTATTGTGTACTGGCGCTTGGCATAAATGAGATGATCAAGAAAGCCTGTAAATTGCTTTCTGAAATTACTAGTCACAGTGGCTTTTTATTCGTAGTAATTTCAAGTCTAAAGCACGTAATTCTGATCAGTGCTCAAGGTGTCGTGAGCGCAGCGCCACCCGTTTGTTAGAGAGTAGTTTTTTTTTTTTACGAATCATTTAATATTACTTACACCACTGACATTGTTTTGTATTATCACCATGTTGTTTGTTTTATTATGTTTGCTTTGGCTTGATTGAACTGTGCATTTTAGTGA
>JAZHYW010013750.1:0-22299 GCA_037355805.1 Ixodes ricinus | reverse complement strand
CAGTGTGCTCAACTGTTAAACATAACGTGGGAGCGGTGGCCAGAGAGACTGCATGCGTCACCTGCTCGGCTCACTCTGGCAGCTTATGCCGCTGTTGTCTTCTGGAGTCACACTCCCAGCTCGGAAACAATCCCCGATGCGTGATTCGGCGAAAAAGAAAAAAAGGTAGCTCCTGGATTTTGTTTTTTGTTGTTTAAAGAAGGTGGCCTTTATCAGAGAAACTGCAAGGTCACTGAGATGTCGTAGTGAGACTAAAATAAAAACAACAAAACAAACAAGTAAAACTTTAAAGCCTGGGTGATAAAGAAAGAAACGAGGAGGCCATGCGATAATTGTATCATTGTATCGGGGAGTGGCGACAATCGCAAGAAGAGCCGCCTTATTCTCAGCCGGGCCGCATCATTGATTTAATCGCTAGACAGCTTTGATATCAGTTTCGGCCACCGCTCCCGCGTTATGTTTAACAGTTGAGCACACTGTACCTACAATCCCGGCATGCAGCTTGATGCTTGGGTAATTTAGCGCACCATCTATCAGAGACTTGGGATCCGGCACCGTCAGCATTTCTCAAACAGTCAGCTAATAGATTTTTGAACTTTTGAAAATTTGCCTGCAGTCAAGGCCGAGTTGTACGGGTTTCCTTTCTCTGCACTTGTGGTATCAAGTTCAAGTCCTTTTTATTCCCTCATTTTTACTTTTTTAGGAATTTTATTGCAAAGAAGTAATTTCACTACTTACGCATTTCATGAATGTGTTATTAACGTTTCGTGTATCCTTTTGCTGGCTTTCATCGCAGCTATTCCCAATCATCTAAAATTTACATGGAGATGGTATTAGTGCAATGATCCATTGCTACAAAAAATGTTGAGGAACGTTAGTACCAAGTTTTAGAGCCTAGTGCTACAAGAGAAAAAGAGGAGGTTCACACCACTCGGCCACAACTGCAAGCGGAATTTTGCATGTTAAGACTGGTAAATGAATCTTGCACATGTGATATTCAGCTGTCCTAGAATATCTTTAATTTCCACTTGGCATGATTTTTCCTATGCTCATGACGTGCAGAATCCCGATACATTTCAATTTCCAGCACGATAGACCGCCTCTGCACTTAGAAGCATGCTACAAAGGTCAAAGCACACCTACAGTTAGCTTGTTCGGTATTAATGGCCCGCTAGTGAGGTTGCTAGGAGTTCTCTAAAAAGTGGTGCATATTCACATCAGGCCTACAAAACTACCTATACAATCCTCCTGAATATCGAAAACAAATGCAAGTCACGAAGTGATATAGATCTCTGTGTATACGTTAACCTCATCAGCACAACATGCAACCCGAGAATGCAAGTTGAAAACAAACAACGCACGACGTACGTTGTTTGTTTCGTTGCACCTTCGATTCTAACGATTTTGTGCGAGTGTGGCGCACTGGGGCCGCTCAGGAACATATGGAACAAACTTGTGCGAGAGTTGCTTCCTGTCCCATCTACTCTTACTCAGCGACATTACTAGCCGCGTTCCATTTTACGATACGCTATTATCTCGGTTCAGTGAAAAGCGGATAATCAAACTTCGACCGTATTTCAATCAAGGAAAGTTTCAAACGCCACACCAGCTGGGGGTAATGCAGTTGCATATCTAACGCTCACTGTTATTCAGCTTTCCCGCAGTGCGAGCTATCAAAGGGCAAGCCTACCTCCAGGCCCATTAACACTGAATCATTTTTTGGCTGTGGTAATCAGCAAAAAATAGCTTTGTTGCTTCAGTTTTGTACTCAAAACTTACAAAAATGAACAGCAGCTATTTTGCAAGTTTATGATATATGCTGCATGATTATTACGTGCTGTAAGCTTTGTAATAATCAGGTTCAACCACTGAATATATATTTTCTTACCTGCATGGGAATTGTGCTTGACTTTTCAACATGTCCAGCAGTTGAGCCATATCAGCTGCATGGTAAAGAAGTGGAAGACACAATAAGGCAAAATCATACAAGAACTCTGAGGCTAGCAAAGAAATCTTTACAAACAGCATTGAAAAATATGCTATTTTTTCCCCCAGTTTTTGTGATTAACTTTCTCCTGCAATCTGACACGGTTCCCACATATTAAGAAACGTCATGCGTATAGAAGTGCCTCAAACCTCGCACTCTCCGAAGGCTGGTTCACACACTTGAGTTGAGTTTGACCGAGTGCTTTTACTTACGACAACATGGCAGAATCTGTGGGATTATGCCAATGGCATCAACAATGCACTGACTGTTTCAAAATGAAGGGGGAGGCATTCCCAATCCTCGCTCAATGCACCCCTGCATTTTGGTACTGTATTGCCAACGCTGCCCTTTGCGTAATACCGCAGACGCCACCATCTTGTCATACGAGGTTGCAAGCGGTTGCATTTGCACTCAATCAAATGCAGTGCAAGTGTGTGAACCAGCTTGGTGATCGGCCTCTTTTTTGTCATCTGTGTGCCAGCCATGAACCTAACAGTTGGAGACCGACCTCTTGCCGAACAGCATATTTTGTCGGCAATGACGACCATGTCAGAGGCCAGCCTCTTACAGGGCACTTTTTTGTCATCATTGGCCAGGGATGAACCGAACAGTTGGTGACCGGCCTCTCACCGAACATATTTTTGTCATAGTTGGCCAGGGATGAAACGACCATCAATGGCCCACCTCTTACCGAGCACTTTTTTGTCATGCGGTGGCCAGCAATGAACCGAACAGTTGGTGACCGGCCTCTTACCAGAGACATTTTTGCCATCGGTGGCCAGGAATGAAATGACCAGTCTGTGGCCTGGTCACTTTTTTATCATAGGCGGCCAGCAATGAACCGAACAGTTCGGCGACCGGCCTCATTACCAGATACATTTTTGTCATCGGTGGCCACGGATGAAACGACCAGTCTGTGGCCAGCCTCTTTCTGGTCACTTTTTTGTCATGCGGTGGCCAGCAATGAACCGAACAGTTGGTGACCGGCCTCTTACCAGACACATTTTTGCCATCGGTGGCCAGGGATGAAATGACCAGTCTGTGGCCAGCCCCTTTCTGGTCACTTTTTTGTCATGCGGTGGCCAGCAATGAACCGAACAGTTGGTGACCGGCCTCTACTAAATACATTTTTGCCATCGGTGGCCAGGAATGAAACGACCAGTCCTGTGGCCAGCCCCTTCCTGGTCACTTTATTTGTCGTGGGTGGCCAGCAATGAACCGAACAGTTTGTGACCGGCCTCTTACCAGAGACATTTTTGTCATCGGTGGCCAGGGATGAAACGACCAGTCTGTGGCCAGCCCCTTTCTGGTCACTTTTTTGTCATGGGTGGCCAGCAATGAACTGAACAGTTGGTGACCGGCCTCTTACTAAAGACATTTTGCCATCGGTGGCCAGGAATGAAACGACCAGTCTGTGGCCAGCCCTTCCTGGTCAATGTTTTGTCATGAGTGGCCAGCAATGAACCGAACAGTTGGTGACCGGCCTCTCGCTAAGAGACATTTTTGCCATCGGTGGCCAGGAATGAAACGACCAGTCTGTGGCCAGCCCCTTTCTGGTCACTTTTTTGTCATGGGCGGCCAGCAATGAACCGAACAGTTGGTGACCGGCCTCTTACCAAAGACATTTTTGCCATCGGTGGCCAGGAATGAAACGACCAGTCTGTGGCTAGC
This sequence comes from Ixodes ricinus, assembly GCA_037355805.1. Taxonomy (NCBI): domain Eukaryota; kingdom Metazoa; phylum Arthropoda; class Arachnida; order Ixodida; family Ixodidae; genus Ixodes; species Ixodes ricinus. Next base: position 18,641 of record JAZHYW010013750.1, on the reverse strand, counting down.
CCTTCCTGGTCACTTTTTTGTCATGGGTGGCCAGCAATGAACCGAACAGTTGGTGACCGGCCTCTTACCAGACGACATTTTTGTCATCGGTGGCCAGGAATGAAACGACCAGTCTGTGGCCAGCCCCTTTCTGGTCACTTTTTTGTCATGGGTGGCCAGCAATGAACTGAACAGTTGGTGACCGGCCTCTTACCAGACACATTTTTGTCATCGGTGGCCAGGAATGAAACGACCAGTCTGTGGCCAGCCCCTTTCTGGTCACTTTTGTCATGGGTGGCCAGCAATGAACCGAACAGTTGGTGACCGGCCTCTTACCAGACACATTTTGTCATCGGTGGCCAGGGATCAAACGACCAGTCTGTGGCCAGCTCCTTTCTGATCACTTTTTTGTCATGAGTGGCCAGCAATGAACCGAACAGTTGGTGACCGGCCTCTTACCAGACACATTTTTGTCATCCATAGCCAGGGATGAAACGACCAGTCAGTGGCCAGTCTCTTACTGGGCACTTTTTAGTCATCGGTGGCCAGTTGCCTGCCGGTGGCCAGGCTGGCCAGCCAGGTACCAGGCTAATAACGGTCATTGGCCGATGGCTGGCCAACATTTTGTGCTGCCTGGGTGTGCTCATTTTAAATTATTTTGTAGATGATACAATTTAAATCGCTCATATAAAATAGTATACCTTTGGTTGTTCTTTGTATTATTATTGACACAATAGATTACGTGTTCAACGATTTCCAAAGGTTTATCCTATAGTGGGCAAACTGTATATGATAAACTGTGGTCGCTTGGGCTCTTCAAATGCCGGAAATTGTGTCCCCAAATGTATAATATTATAATTCCGCAATACTTTAATAATTTTATCAGACTCCACGTTAGACCAATTAACCGATTTATTAATTTGAAGCGCACCCATTATTACATGGTGTAAGATCAGTGAGAGGTGGCTGAACGCTCCGCTCCTCCAATCCGAAGCGAATGACGACAAGTGTGCGAGCACTTCCGTCGTTATGCGAGAAATGGCAGCACGGGTGATGCCATATCTCTCGGGCCGTCCTAAGGCCGTCCGCGCCTCTATCGTCTGCTGTGGAAACACGCGGGCGTCAACTGACTGCGCTTCGCGAGCCTGGCATGCTCCGCGCTGTTTTGCATCGCGGTGTTTTTGAACTGTTGCTGTGCATGAAGAGTTGCACATACTATAGTCTGCTTAGCGCAGGCTACAGCCTGTTCTGTCGGAGTATTGCGGTCCCAAGTAGCACAAAGTGAGCTCCAAAAGGGGGCCGACGGGGGTCCAACGTGAGCAGCCCACTTGGGTTCCACCTCGGCTTCCTCGTGGGACTTACAGGGGGCCTACTTGGCAGCCCACATGGCTTGGCCTCGCGGTATCCACCTACCCCCCTCGTGGGACCTGCAGGGGGCCTACTTGGGAAGCCTACCTAGGCTTCTGTCGAGGGACGTCTTAGGGCTGTGACATGAACTAATTTGAGGCAAAAATGCTTGCTCCGCGCTGCACAACTAGCTACAAGTTGTGCAAAGACAAATTGTCGCTGTTTTGGCTCCGAAGGGATGCGCGTCTCGGACTGTGGAGAAGTGCCACCTCGCACAAGGACCGTCATTGCAACCTTAGGATTTCTTATGAGGAAAGCATTTTGAACCTCACCTCCTGTCGAAAACGTGTGAAGCTGTGTACAACGACCAGGTGCTTGTCAGTGCGCCGCGGCGCGCGTTTCTGGCACCCGATGCAGTGTCGACGAGGTTCCCTGGCTGCCCTCTACATCTGTCAAATTTGGTAGCGAAAAAATCCGCAGACTTTCCTGCACCAATAGAGCTTCGGATGCTATGCGAGTCGAATAATTTGCCTGCAGTTTGCCTCTCTGTTTGATGAAGTGCCGCCAAATGTGCTATGTTTCAAGTCGTGGGGGTGCCACCGACTTGAGGCAGACGGCGTTAAAAGCGTGCTATTTTCGCAGGTTGAGCGCGACAAAGGCCGCTTGACAGAGCCGTCGATGCCGCCAGTGCATGCCAGTACCCTCAACGATAATAGTTAACGTCAGCGAAAATATGACAGCGAGAGATGTCATTATGGGGAAACAGATTCCAACAAAGGAATTTGATCTTTGGCAGTGTATGAGCATTGAAGATGTGGCAGCGTTGTTAAGGCAAGTTGATCACGAGAGTAGTATTAGTATAGTAGTTATTTGGAAGGAAGAACGGAAAAAACGCTAAGTATAACTATCTCCCCTGAGAAGGCATCACAATCTATAGACGTAACGCTGAGGGGGTGCAACTAGAACGGAAGACGTAGAAAACAGAAAGCGGAGAACAAGTAAAAGAGAGGTTGAAAACAGGGCTCGCCACGACGGAACACGTGAGGAGCAGAAACGAACTTCAGATATCATGAGAAAATTGTGCTCTTCTGCACTGCCGCTTTATCGTCTGCATCGTCTCCAACCTTTACTCAGCCTCTCCGTCCGCCATTCTCATGGCCACGCGGCGCCACGCGCATGCGTGGTACCGCATGAGCGATCGATCTGCGTAGGAGGCAGCGTGCTAGGTGCAGACTTGTACCTATTTCAAATACTCTACTCAAAATACTGTATTTCAAATACTTTTTGAAGTATCTTGGTATCTTGCATATACTTTTGATCGAGAATATTTGATACCGTATTTTAAATACATTTTTGAGTATCTGCACTCATTATCTTAAATACATTTTTGACATTCTTTTCAGAGTTTTCGGTATGACGTGGCGTGGGCGTGGCACGGGCAAACGTGAACATTGTTTCGAGCAACCAAATCCTGTTGCTAGCTCCGATAAGCTACGGTGACTTATACTGAGCTCGTGAAAACATCGCCTTTTTGCCGACTGCGACTCATATTTCAGCCCAAAGTTAGTAGAATTAAGGTTTTCCCCTCGCTTTCCCAAAGGCACCTTTTGTTTCGTAGAATTTGCCCCAAATAATCCTCAAGCAGAAGGGGTGGTTTTACGGAAGTAAAGATTGCTACACTGAGGCGCAACACAGAACGGGAAACAACCCACAACAGCAATACAGTCTTCAGTGTCAAGAAAATAACAAATAGAAGAAAATGAGATGTGGAGACAAAAATAAGTTCAGAATGGAAGCTTGTGTTGGAGTGTTGGTTGAAAACTTGGAGGTGCTGCAGACGGGACGGAAGCAAGGAGACAAAAAAAGAAGACAATTTTTTTTCGCTTGTATTTTTGACCTTACTACGGCAAAACGTCGATTTTTTTTTCTTTTGTCGAACACTGTTTTTAAGCGAACATTGCTAATCAGAGAAGAGGACAGGAGACGAACTACAAGCCGGATGACCTCTCAAAATGCCAACCAAGCGTCCTCCAGCGTTGAGTGCCTTTCTGGACGCAACCTACTTGAAGAAGGTGCGACCAGTGCTGTGGCTATTATGTGGACTTTCTTTGTTATCCATTCACTCATTTCCGTATCCCAAGTTCGTTTATAGTCAACTCCCCATATAGGGAATATGAATTGTAGTTAAACGATGCGTCTAAGGTGCGCCGCAGGACATGATATTCAACGATGTCACTATAAATGAAATGACCTTTTTTTTTTGTCCCAGAAATGTTTTGTAACATGTATCAGTGATATGCTGCTCCTTATAGCTGAACTGCATAGAATAACCCTACAATGTTTTTACATTTTTTTTTGCAATTTTGTGTTGTTTCGTGTTAATAAGCCATTCTGGTAAACGAGATTTGCGCAACTGTATAATTGTGTTTGTCATTGACGTCGATACAAATTGCGCAATGCGGAAGTATCTTCAAAAGTAATTCAAATTATTTTTCTAAGTATTTGTACTCTACTCAAGATACTTTACAGTGAAAGTAACTTGAGTAGCATTTTAGATACTTTATGACGGTGGTATTTGGTAACTTAAATACTTTTAACGAGTATTTTGTCCAATGCTGGCTAGGTGTCCACCGATAAATTGCAAACACTCTCCATGGTTTGGGTTGCTCCCTCTCATAAATGTCGGCGCTCTAGCTCATCTCTTTGGCTAGTATCGCCATCTGTCGACGGAAACGCCAGATACAACGAACTCCAGCCGATCGGAGCGGTGGCGCAACTTACGAACATCTTTCTGCACATGGCCGTCGTGCGGTCGGTGCTCAACTTGCTGCCGAAATGAGCAATATGACAGAGATTACATGCTTTGGTGGCATGGAGCTTAGCTGGGGAGTTAACAGTTGTCCTGGTTGCATTATATAATCAGGGCTGTAGCTTGTTAGACTTTGTTATACACAAAGAAGAAATTATAGAGCAACCTGCAAAATCTTCGCCAGGACTGAACGAAAATCTTTTATTTTTTGTTGCGATATGACCAGAAAGAGAGAAAAGAACCCTTTTGTGCGAAATTCGGGTTCGAAGAAATTCGACTTAATTTGTGGTCCTAAATGAGCTAATAAAAACACGTTTAATGTATTTTTTTACGCTGTAGAGTTTTGTTGTCCTTGTTGATGATGCCAAGGCAGTGCAGTGGACCTGCTGCAGCTGGATTGGTTTGCGCGATCAATTATCGCTTACTTTATATTACATTGCAACGTGAAACGGTAGCTGCTGTATGTTAGGTGTACATTTTCCAAGTCAGTTTTATAACCCTAGTGTGGAAAAGTCTCATATTTCTTCTACAGAATGCAAAGCCTAAAATGTTTAGTTTGGAGGGCGCAATAACTACCTACATGATACGAATGGAGAGGGGGCTCGAAACCTCTTTTGTGCATGCTTCCATCTCCCCCTCAGCACTGGGTGTTTATTGCTTGAAAACGCGACACCCTCCAATTATTCATAATGACGAAACCACGAGAGAGAAAGAGGGGAACACATAGAAAAGGGGCGCTTGTTTTCTTTTGTGTGTTGCTCAGTTTGAGGTTTTGCCTCTATGAATAGTCACCAGATAGCTTGTTTCTAAGTATAATTCAAGTAATTCATATTTATTCTGGTCTATGCATTTCTGCTGTAGATTCTATGCGTTCTTAAAAGCCGCTTCATATTTCTTGCTTGCTTTGCAACGCTTGATTTTAACTTACCCATGTCCGGCATGTGGTAAAAACATGCCACTTTTCTGAAACGTGCAAAGGCATGAACCGGTCCGTCCATAATACACTACGCGCTTAGTGGATCATACCTCGCCGTAGATTCAAAACATTTCGGCCACTGGGATATCGGCATGGGACAAAAAACAATGTTCGTAATATTATTTACTGGTCTATGTAAAGCTAAACTAAAGTGGAAAAAATGAAATGGCAAAACTATTTTTTAGACACTGTGTAAAAAGGCATGTTTTGTTTTTATCCATGGAGATATGCCAATCTGTAGGCGAAAAAGTCGAAAACATATACCTATTTATTAATACTTAAAATAGATAATAAAAACAAGGGGACGTTCACGGACAACCACACTCTTTCAGTTAGCAACGACGAATGTTTATTTTCAGGCACGAAACATTTCGTTCGATATCTCCTACGGCTGACCAATTCACCATCGAATTTTTGTGTTGACATTTGTAAAAGAGTACTCGATTTTATTGTATGAGGAGACGTGCTTTTTGTGTGTGTATGAGTTGATTTCTTTTTAAATATGGTTGTTGACTTTTCTGTGCACTCTCATTAACAATTTTATATTTATTCGTGTGCTAGTTACATGCCAGTGAGTGGAGAACAAAGACACCTCAAGTATTTTCTGATGCTCTGTTTATTTGTCACCCCCCACCCCCGGTGTATGACGAAACAATAAATACTTAGACAGAACCATTGATCTCTATGACAATTGCTGGATTGCGCTTCCCGCTCCCTCGAGTGAAGCCACCGGACGATCATCTTGCATGCGGCGAAATCGCGTTTTTGCTTGCGTTGCAGAAGCTGGCGGCAGCGTGATGTAGACACGTCCTCTTCTCGTTTGTGGTCATTCTCAGAAGAAGCTTTTAAAGACCCTGTGTAAGCGTTGAGACTTTCCGTTGAGAACACGTGGATTTTTTAAGAAAGCGCAGTGCCGCAGAAAAAAGGCAACTCGTCGAAAGCAAGTTTCGCCGGTCTCACGGCGTGATCAAAGCTTCCTTGGCACGCCGAAGTGCTGCATCTCTGTGCCTTCGCATGCTTGGATACTGATCAAGAATTGACTCTGCAGCAAAGTTTTGAAGGTGCGTCGCGTGTAGATGTCTTTGCATCATATATCGGCCACGGAGGTTCTGGATCGTCCAATCTGTACGGGTGCTCTTATGCACTATTAACCATGGCTATGTTCCAAATCTACTCTAATGGATCACATGGCAGCACAAATAGAGCAACGCTGTCGAGCAAGGATGGTTTTCGAAGGCAAAAGTGCAAGACGGCGAGATTGAAAATCTTTGAGGCGAAGCTTATATGGTCGTGTGCAATCTGTTGACTAATCATAATTAGGCGAGCCGCGCTTAAATTTGATATCACGTGCGATTGATGATAATGAGCCAGACCACTGATCAGTGATAAGGAGCTGTTGCGCCGTATTCTGTAAACCGTCTAACGACGAAAAAAAGACGTACCTTCCCCTCTCTTCCGTCGCCACTGGACGCTGGATCAAGCTCGTTTCTGGACTGCGAGTGCCACAAGTTACAAATGCAATCGTCAGGGTAAAGTAAAATGCTACTCCAGAGGCACATACGGCTTCACGCATATTGCACTCGCAAAACATACCCACATGGCATCGAATCTTGACCGGTATCCAAGAGTACGAAGGCACAGAGACGCAGCACTTCGGCGTGCCAAGGAAGCTTTGATCACGCCGCGAGTCCGGCGAAACCTGCTTTCGACGAGTTGTGCCTTTTTCCTGAGGCACTGCGCTTTCGTAAAATTTCCACGTGTTCTCAACGGCACCTCAACGCTTACACAGGGTCTTAAAATTTTCTTCGGCGAGTGTCTTCAACACGCTGCCGCCAGCCTCTGCAACGCTGTCAAAAACGCGATTTCGCCGCATGCAAAATGGCCGCCCGGTGGCTTTACTCGCGATGCAGTGACCAAGCGGGGAAGCGCGATCCAGCAATTGTCATAGAGATCAGTGGACGGAACTGAGTTCAAGTTCCAACCCTGCCCGTTGTGCCCGTTTCGATCTGGATGAGCATCGTACCGGGTCCGGCGTGCGGTCGTCTATCACTACTGCGTGGTGCACGTTAAAAAACCCAGTCTAGCAGTCGTACTGCACTGGCTAAATTGCTTATCCACAGTGGGTAACAATGTCGCCATGTTCTGACAGACTAAATTCCTGCTGTATAAACAACTAACAACTAAATTCTTTTGTTTTGGACGGAACTGAGTGAAAAGCGGAAGCACGCGAATACCAGGCGCGCCCATGGATGCGATGTAATTAAGTAAGTAAGTAAGGTGAACCAAGTTCCTTTTAGATCAAGGCGGGTACTCTGGAAGAGTGCCTCGGGTTCCATTTGACATAATTGATGTGATAGCCACAAGATGGCACCACCAGCATCATTCAAGGTGAATGGAAGTGCAAGGTCGCGTCCAGAAACTAAAATAAGAACCTTTCGCAAAGTTCTTAAAGAAATGACTTATCACTCTAAAAAAAAAAGCGCGTGCGTCTACTGTCCCGCACTACACTCGGAGAGCCAATCACCGCAACTTACGGAGGCAGCTCAGCGAATGACGACGTCGAAACATATGTTTAGACCAAAAAACGTAGTCTGAGTTGTGACATTAAGCAATGCAAAACGACACGCTCATGGGCCTACCAACCGAGGGGAGGGGGGGGGCAAAGGGCGTTACCCCCCCCCCTCTTGAGTGTGTGTGTGTGGGGGTGGCAACGCATACATTTTGTCCCCCCTGAAACAGCAGCCACTGGGCAGGGCAAACACTGGCCGGCTCCCAAGAGATACCAAGGGCACCATCCCCGGGCCCCGGTAGGTCTGGTTTGCCCCCCCCCCCCCGACTCAAAAACAAGTTGGTACGCCACTGGTCACGCTTGCATTGCTTAAGGCCCGTTCACACTCTTGCGACCTATTAAAACTGGGTGCCTTGAAACGTCTTACAACGAGAGGACACACTGGCGCCATCTATTGGGTAGCAGTGTAAACTTGGCGGTCCGGCATATTTTCAATTTCTCTCGCGCATTATCCTTTCTTTCTTGACTCGAAAAACTTTTGTCAACGTTATAAACGAGCCCTTTTTATTTGTATTACGCACATTTGACCTAGGAAATCCCGCAAAACCTTCGTTCTTGTGAAATGCAGTTCCAGGGTCACTGCATAGATGGCTGCCAGCGTGCCAGTGTATTCTCTCGTCCTAAGAAATTTTAAGAGGTTTCAACAAGTCTCGTCTCTCTCGGTCGTACTCGGTTGCAAGAGTGTGAACGGGCCTTTAATGTCACAACTCAGACTGCGTTTTTTGGTCTAAACATATGTTTCGGCATCATCATTTGCTGAGCTGCCTCCGTAAGTTGTGGTGATTGGCTCTCCGAGTGTTGTGAGGAAAGTAGCCGCACGGGCTTTTTTAGAGTGTACTTTCAATTAATTCTGCATACCTTAATTTGCCTTCCGACAATTTCATTTGATGTTAAAGGGCCACTGACCAGTGACAACCCCACAGGAATACATGTTTTTTTTTGGCCCAAACGCTTCAGGAGCGCGTGATATCACCCAACAAAAGCTTTCATCACCAAAAAAAAAAAGTTCTAGCGTGCCAAAGAACCTGTAAAATATTCGCGTCCTCCGCCCTAAAACCAAACTCCTACTCACTTTTTTTTTTTGCGATGACGTAATAGGCGAAAACATAAACAAAATTATATATATAATACCTTTTTTTTACGGCGATTGCAGACGCACTACGCAACTGGCTTCGAAATATAAAGTTTATAGACCAGAGTTCTACTGCTCCGCAATGCATCATGGACGTTTTGTTGCCCTTAATTTGAACCATTTTCCGCACCATTCTTTCGCTCATTGTGCTTGGTCTAAAAGTTCGCGAACTGGTCACTGAACCTTTCATGTTCTGCACGGTCTGATAATTGTTGGATTCAGAAATACTATCATAGATCACAGTTCAGAGTCGGCGGCCGGCCGTTTTAATGACTTATAGCGGATTATTACGAAGTACGAACCGAAAAAAAAAACAATTACAGTCTCACAAAGTGGCGTCAGGGTATGAATACGATAGGCGTTCATAAAGTTTGTGTTATTACCGTGACAAAAGATCGTTGCGATCCCTAGCGTTGGTGGTGGGGTTAGTCCAATTCTCCACATATGCATTACACGAGGTGACACACTTCTGCCACCGATTGATGAAGCGCGGATACCATGACTGTAAAAGTCCTCATTTTGGCTCTCAGGAAGTGTTCCACCTCGACAATCACTTCATCATAGTCTTGGAAACGCTTGCCACGCAGTGGGTCCTTCGTGAGAGGAAGGAGGCAGAAGTCAATGGATGCCAGGGCGGGTGAATACAGGGGCAGACCTGACAGAGACCAAATTTCATAGCCTATAACGTCTAACGGGAAGGTTTGTTTTCCTCTATATTTTGACAGTGAAAAAAAAAAAAAAGTGCACGACACACTTTATTTAGGAATGTAAAATAAAATATTGAGCAAACACGACGTTAGTGAAGAGGACAATAGAACGCTGCCTGCAATTTTTTGAGAGGCGGTGAGAATTGTTAAAATGATAGGATCACCGCCAGCTTCACAAAGGCCGGCAACCATTCCAGTTCCGGACATGTTTTCTGGTACACAGATGCCATCAAGTTCACATTTTCAATGAAGTAATACCGTACCGGACGGGTATCCAGATCTGCATGACGAACTGCCACCCTACATCTCCAAATGGCGTGCAGGCTCAGTTAACAATACGAGGACATATGGGAAAAAAGACGTCCCCTCCGTTGACAGGAAATGTATTCCACGAGCCGTGAGTGGCGGTTTCCTTTATGAGGGTGCGCTGGAGCACGTCCCAGAACAGGATAGCATCCAGGAACACGTGCTCCACGGCCTCCTGTCTCTTGCAGAAAAAGAAAATCTTCGCCTCATGGTTCGAAGGTGCTCTTTTTCGCTAGCCATGTCTTTACAATTAACGTGTTGGTGCGCAATTAAAAAAACAAAAAGATTTTACAAATATATAATTTAGTTTTAGTTGTTGTTTTTTACGCAGAAAAACACATTGCGGAATTTACTGTCAGAGAACAAAGAGCGACATTGGGACGGGAAACAGGCATTCAACAAGATCTCGCTTCAGACACGCACTTTGATGCCCAGTATTGCTCAGGAGCAACAACTCACAAATGATTTATTTCTCCCACGCCATGCGCGCCTCTAAATATTTAGCGCCCTCAATCGCAAGGACGAGGATACCTGCGCTTAGTCGTGAAGAACTGAATAGCATCTTCAAAAGAGACCCTTTTCCTTCAAAGCCAAACCTGACAGGGGATGTGAGGTATGATGGTGTGCACCACTCACCTCGAAACTCCGAGAAGAAAAACAGGCGCAAATATTGCAAATCCAGTCACAAGTGTTCCTACTGCGCGAAATGCGAAGTGCACCTGTGCCTTCTCCTAGGTCCAGGGTTCTCCCCAGGAATTTCTGAGAGGTGGGCATTACCAAGGGGGGGCGTTCGTTTTTTTGTTAGGTTTTTTGGTTCGTCGCATGTTTATCCCCCCTCCCCCGGACACTGCCTGCGGCGCGCCGCTGAGATAGAAAAAGAAAAAAAAAAAGAGAAAGAAACACGCCGATCGCCCGCGCTCTTTGTTTGAAGCGGTGTGACAGTGGCGGCAGTCAGCGTGGCGGTGCGCGGACCTGCTGAGTACGACGGCGACGGTCTGCAGCCATGTGCGCAGGCGAAATCGCATCGTCATCCCGCGACATAAAAACAAAATCGAGTGGTGGGCGGTCAGTTGGAGCGGTGGGCGGCCAGTCAGAGTGGTGGGCAGCGAAGCCACTGCCGCCCACCGTGGGGAGAACCCTGCCTATAGGTCGTAACTGCTTTCAATCATTGCACGTAAAATAAGGATGTGAATTCACAATGTTGCTGACCATCAACATTTCGAAAAGATAATTACGAAGAAATGTAATTTTTTTTCTTTCTGAGACTAGATTTCTATTGTTCTGTGTGTTGTAGACCAACGTCAGGATTTCTAGGTCTGCGTTACTTCAAGTAACGTTTTCGGCATCAAAGGGTTAAGTATACTCTTTCGAAAACCGCACACCAAGAGGCTTTTGAAGCGATGGTTATTAAATGCGATAACATTTCGTTCGGCAACCGATACCACGGAACGCGCAAGTGGCACCGGCGGGTATAACCCCGACTTCAACCCCGCTGCAGGACGGCTCGTGCACCCGAAGCATTTAAACGCAAGGAGCTCGAGCTCGTGTTCGCCATTGTGCAGCGATTACAGTTTCCAACGGAGAGCACGCTTTCGAAAGGGGTACGTTGCAGTCATGGCAAAAATATCCTAAATACATTGCAGGAACTAACTGGGATGTAAAAAGGGACATCTTGGGGTCTGCGTTTTTCTTTTTTTTTTTTGTAGTGACAAGTATGAAGTAATGGTTTTTAGCGCCGAAAAGAGAAAACTCCTGAGAATACAAGATATTGCAACAGACCGTGTATAAAGCATGCAAATATCAGGAAGTGTGGCTGAATGAGTGAAGGAAATATCTAGGGGAATGTGAAGGAAATATAATTTGGAAAGAGGAAATAAATTCATCTAGTATGAAACTCAGGGCACCGTGGAATTATAGTAGATATGATGTGATCAGGGGTATATTGAAAGGAGGGATGGTGACATAGACTATTCTTTGGCATTGGGGTACTGGGAGCGAGGTCAGGGGTTTATTCAGAACTGGAAATTCGACGAAGGAGCGTGGGCATGGTTGGCACTGGGAGCGTGCAAGAACACACCAAATGAGGGTGTTCCAGGGTACATTGGGCTGATCGTCTTTTGACAGCAGGGAGGCAATTAGGAAATTGAAATATCAACAAACGTTAACTAAAATGGAGGGTACGTGGTTGGCATGGAAAGTATCCAAAGTATTCGGCTGTGCGTCAATTAAAAAATTTAACTCGATTAATCGACACCCTTTAATCGATTGATTAATCGATTAATTGATTTCGTTCATTCCTATGCAAACTGCTTTAAAAAATATTTGATTTTTTTGTTTTTCTCTTTGCTGGATGAGTGATAAACGGCGCAATGTACAATTTCGGACCTAAATCAACCCTGATGGGAAGTTGAGAGCTGTTCAAAGACACTCACACTCACAAATTATTACTTCAGCCACGGAGGCAGATAGGTTCGTCGATATTCTCCGACGTTAGCGAAATCCTTTGATTGTTCGCAATAGTCCCTGCTTCACTAAACGGACACTCGCGCGGCGTTGAAGTGACCGGAACACGTATAACCTCCTCCGCTTGTTTGGAGTTACAAATCTCGCCCCTACAGCTTACTTTAGGTCAGTATTTCATGTAAAGTTGGCCTTCGTACAGGTGTACTTGTCCACGTCTGCGTGGTGGAAGCGTTAAATTTAAACTTTTTTTTGTTTGTCAAAATTTTACTGATTAACCAATTGGAAAAACGTATTCGTAATTAAAGTATTAAAGTTCAAAGCAAAATTTTTGCAACCTTCATAATTGCGGAGACGGTCATCTACGACTGAGTGTCTTTCCGGAGTATGTGAGGTAGTGAAGCAGTAAACAGGGCCGAGAGACCTCTCTGGTGCTTGATTCGCGGCGTCTGTATTCGCCATTTCTGTTCACGCGAAAATTTCATTAAAGGTGTTTGTTGCTTATAAAAATGTTGCTCGTAAAAAAAAAATACCCAAAAAAGGCTGCTAAAATTATCATCATCATCATCATCATCATCATCACTATCACCATCATCATATTATTTTTAGGGTGTTCAGCAGCACTCTAAGGGTAAGGCACGTAGCCAGGATAGAGGTCCCAGCAAAATGGAAGATTTCGGGGGGGGGGGGGGGCGGGCCCCGTGCCCCCTCCCCACCCTTGCTACGTGCCTGCTAAGGGTGCTGCCATAGCACGCTTAATGCCGCAGCCAGACTGGTCGTGCATCATACAAAAGAAGCGGTCTTCGCTGCAAACATAAAGACGGAACTATCTGCGTTTCAAGCGTGTTTACGCTTAGATGCTTCGAACATTTCTGCAGGTAGTTTTCGTATGACCAACAGGACCGTCATTCAAGGAAGAAACAAGGCAGTGTCTGCACACAGTCTCTTGTATGGTGCATGAGGGGTGCAACCGCGGCGGAAAGGTGTAAGAAAACAACAACACTTGTAAGGGTGTATTTTTGGTGTGTACTTTTCTTTTTGTTTTTGATTGATATATCATTGGCTCTTCAAGTGCCCTGCGCAATAAAAGACGTACCCAGGTGATTCTGAAAACAAAAATGCAAAGAGTGACAACAACGACCCTGTCTTAATCCATTGCGTCCTTCGTCTCGGTGTTTCTTTCTTTTTGTTTTCGTCGTGATTTTGTATTATCAATTCGCCTCCACTTTGGTAAAAGGTAAAAGGGCTGGGCGTCAATTAAAAATTTGAACCCGATTAATCGTGACTTTTTAATCAATTAATTAATCGAATAATGAGTGTCGTTCATTTCCATTCATACTATTTTTAAAAATCAAAATTATTATTTATTTTTTAATTTTTTTTTGCAGAATATGGGATAAACGGCGAAATATAGCAGAATTTCGATTATGAATCAACCTCGATGAGTATAGCTGAGAACAGTTCAAAGACACTCATACTTACATATTATTACTTCAGCTGGACGAGGCAAAGTGGTTCGTTGGTAATCTCCGGCAATCGACCTCCGGGACACGTGTAACGTTCTGCACTTGTCTGGAGTCACAAATCTCGCGCCTACAGTTTACTTTATTCTAAACTTTGACCCAAAGCTTGCCATTCATACAGGTGTACTTGTCCAGGTCTGCGCGATGAAAGCGTTTAGTTTCACTTTCTTTTGTTTCGTCAGTAATTTTACCCATTAAAGACCGACCAACGAATCCATTTTCAGCAAGAGTAGGAAAATGCCCGTCCGACCCTCCACTTTTCTACCCTCTCTCCCAAAGGTCACGTGACGGCAGTGAGCTATTTTTGTGTCGGCTTTTCCTGTAGGGATTATCCTCAAAAGCGCGAAATAAGCGGCTAGCTGCGAGCGCCAAAACGACCTTGAGACGTCCAAATGTCTTCCTCGTAGACGCGGGCGCGCTCAAGACCGAGGAAGCCAGCGCGACCGAACGCTTTTTCCCATGGGCTGCAGGCCCGACGCCGCTCGGTCGGTGGAAATCGAGGGGCGGTGGTATGTAGGGGTCGTTCAGCAGCCGCTCTGCGTGGCTAGCCGCTCTCTGGCAAAGCGCGGCGGCTACTGAAACCATTCCCGTGTCTGCACAAGGTTGAGCGGGCAATAAAGGGTTCAGGTCGTCGATAATACATTTCTTTCCGAAACATGCCAAATCAAGTGGCTTTCCCAATCTCTTCATTACTGTTTGAAACATATATCTCCTCTCATTGGTTGTTCTTTACATTTGCGCACTATTTTGCGTATTTATTCGTCCTTACCTCTGCTTGATGACTGTTTTATAACTTAATAAAGACCTTTCAAGGTAATGGCGCGGGCTATCGCGATCAACGCTGTACCGAATTTATCCAATATTGGACAAGACTGCGCGTCAGGAGGTGGAAGAAGCAAGCCGCAATTCTGGCTTCTACATAAAGATGGTGCAGTCTAAGATAAGTTTTTGCTTCACCCGCATCCACAACGCCCCATCGTTTGCGCGATCACAACTTCTGTGCAACCTAGCTGTGTACCCATTTTACTCATAGTTACTATAGATGTGGCCCCACAGGCATTCCCGTTATGAGCGAGTCGACGTTTTGGCGACCGGCGACTCTCTCACTCTGAAGTGAGAATAAATATCACCTTCCCACAACAACCACCCCTTTTCTCTCCCCTTTCCCGAGTTGGGGAGATATCAGAGCCACTCCAGGAGCAGCCTGCAGACGGCGCTTTTTGCCTACTCATTCTCAGCACGTTCGAGCGTAAGAAGTAAAGCACGTTGCATGGACGACGCCAGTTTATTTGCAACCTAAATGTCTGTGGCTCTACTGTTGGGACCCAGTCATTTCATTGTCAATCATTATTTGTTATGGTTCCATGGTGAAAGTGTGTTCGTCGCGATGCCACAGAAGTGATCGGTTCAAAGGGAGAAATAGGTCCCCGTATTTTATTTTGCGGAAATACTCGCTCCTGTGATGCTCTAGTGCGTAGGTCAAAGCACCCGAGGCAGTGCGAAATGCTTTATAACTGTCGTTGTCGATAAAATAGTTGTGGGAAGTGCGTAAATTGTTTGCACCTCAAAGGCATACCTGAACACAACAAAATATCGCAATCGCAAAAAAAAAAAAAAAAAAATCAGCTTGCGAGATCTGTTGTTTCCCCCCCCCCCTCTCTCTCTCTATTTCGCGCCACTACCAAAAATAGCTGCCGAGAAACGAAATTCCACCAAAACCTCTGCTTCTTGGAGAAAGGACACCAGGGTATATGGTAGTGAATCTGCCAGGAGTTTGTAGAAATAATCGGCGACCATTGAATCCAGCCCTACTGAACAAACCATGCCCGGGATATTTCCATTTCCATCCACGCGATTAGAAGGCAAGACCCTAGGGGAATTTATGTGCACTAACATGCTGCTTCTAAGAGAAAGTACCAGATATATAGTTGCATGTCAATTTAGATGTAAAATAGTTGAATCACTGTGCACAAACATTCGCTGCCTCGAGGATGACGTGGAAGCATGGCGGAAAGCTAGCTTGCTGAAAATAGAAGTGTCTATTGGATTGCACTGGTGTCAAAATTATTGCGTATTTTGTCTTATTTCTGTGCGAAAATAAAAACAGCGTTTAGAAACCGAACACTGTGCGTTTTGAGGAGCGCCGAAAGGACATAAAAAGCCGGGACAGCCTGAACAATACCAGGCAAGGCGACTTGCGTCACTCAGCTTGTCCTGGTCTCTTGTTTTCCGGAGCCTTTCAAAAGGGGATGAAAAATTAGGAATCGATTGACCCGACTTGCCACATTAGAGCTGTTCATTTTCATTACTACAGGCTCTCTTCAAGCGTCTGGCAAAGTTCAGCTTGAACTGGTCCGTTTATATTTTCGGTTCCTTTCAAAAAGTGAGCTCTAAGCCACTGGACCAGCCTACCACATTCATAATTTACTGGAAGCGAGAAGTGGAAATGCGGCAAAAGGAAAGATTCGCCCGCGCTATTTTAGGCCTATAGAAAAGCGGACCGGATGGAAGGGGCCGAAATCTTTTTCAAGAAACACACAATCTTCTCTACAATTCTGTCTAACAATTTGATATGAAGGTATACTTGGACGCCGACATTATTTGTTTAGGAATCGAGCGAAATATTGTACCTGATCTGACAATGCGTCTACGACCACTCCCATTCGATGATTATCATGTTTTCGACTATGTACACGAAGTAGTTTTCAGCGGTGGGTTTTTAGACGTAGACCTGGATATCTATTTTTTTAACGCTTGGAATTATAATGCCAATAAACGACGTTCATTCAACATCAATATGTTTTCTTTCTTTCTGGGAAACATTTCCGGTGTCAAAAGGACCCCCAGATACGAGTCGAAAACATGATAATCATCGAATGGGAGTGGACGTAGACGCATTATGATCAGGTACAAAATCTCGCTCGATTCCTAAACGAATAATATCGGCGTCCAAGTATACCTTCATATCAAATTGTTAGACAGAATTGTAGAGAAGATTGCGTGTTTCTTGAAAAGATTTTGGCCCCTTTCTCATCCGGTCCGCTTTTCTATAGCGCGGGCGGAATCTTTCCTTGTCGCATTTGCACTTCTCCGCTTCCGCAAATTATGATGTGGTAGTTTGTCCAGTGAGCTTAGAGTCACTCTTTGAAAGGAACCGTAAATACAACGGACCCTTCAAGCCAAACTTTGCCCAGACGCTTGAAGAGAGCCTGAGTAATGAAAATGAACAGCTCTATCCCCCACTCCCCTTCATGACTGTCCACAGTTGCCTGCTTCCTCCTCCCCCGTGGTGAGGAGGATCTTCTGCCTTGCAGAATCTCGAGTCTGGTCGTCGGCCTTTAAGTAAGTTTATTTTGTATGCATGTACTTGCAGTCAAAAATACTTGGAGTATAACACAACAGTATTAACGATTTTCAGCATATGTTAAGTGTATTCTGCACATATTTTCGATAGCCGCATCTGGGGTTGGAGTACATTTTGCATGAAATAAATTAATAGTTTAAGAATTCTATGTGAAAAGTATTTTGTGCTTACTAATTTAGTATTTATATATTTCAGAATGCATGAAGAGCACTTCAAGTGCAGTTTAAATAAAGGTATTCTGAAAAGATATTCAGAAATATATTTTAGTATTAGGGAAAAAATAAGTAATTGTATATTGTCGGCATATTTTTGTGTACTTATAAATATGAACTGTACCTGAAATACACTCAAAATAGACTGTGGTATATTTCAAACGTCTTAGATTTCACTAAGGAAGACAAACTATTTATTCACGCCAGCCGATACAGTCGAAATCGGGTGAAGACACTCACTGTATTGGCGGTTCACTCATGCCCAGCCCACTACAACAACTTATAAAGAAGAATTTGGTGACCGCTGAATTTCAACGTCGCTCCACGGAAACCACTGCGAAGAAAAGCCGATGCCGTCACGATATTGAGACGCAACCTGAGGCAGACGAAGAAACAGACGGTGCCTGACGTACGATGGTAAGCCTAACCCCACAGCGAACTTTTCGATGGTAATGCTATCACAAGATTCACGCTGTCGCGCAGAACCTATTACGAATAAAAGTGGACGCCGTTACTACTTAGCGACGTACGCTCGGATAAGTGCAAAGCCGCAGTAAAGAGCAGAATAATTGCTGCAAGATGCTGGAGTCTTAGAAAATCTGCCCGGCAGCCATGCTTGAAATATTCGTTTGCAACATCACGATTGGTTCGCGCAGGTCGTGACGTCACGGAAACGATGGGACGCAATAAGTGGCAGAGGGATACAAGATTCCCTTTGAGGCATTTGCCGCTACCTTCTTGACTTGTTACCAACTATAGCATGCAACGAGTGGTGGCGTTGCCAGGTTAATGCTGGAAGCTCATAGCAACGGCTTTTTTGATAACCAGAGCACGGACACGATAATTATTGACAGGAACCTTTCAAAACTGAACAGAGTTCGGTGAAACTGCTTCAGCGGCATGAAAAACCGCAGGTTCGACGCAGCTTTCGTTGTCTGAAAGAAACGCGCGCTTTCTTCTCGCTCAGATGGCACGTAAACAATCCCGAAGTTCTCAGTCTTCGGTCACGTCCATAGGCGATGACCTTGTAACCTGCTAACAAACGAAAATTGCGTTTTTCAGTCGCGACGCAAAGCCCCAGCATCTCGCGCTTACAACGCCACCGAGATGCAATAACAATTTTTATTTCACACACAAAAAGCTATAACTTGAGAAAAAAAGAAGAGGCCGCATCTCCACGTGGTGAATGATGCTGATTGGGGCGATGCTCTGGTGCTGCTGATAATACTGATTTTATTGTTCATAGGTAGTGCTGAT